>JAQQZY010000020.1:10889180-10901923 GCA_030068375.1 Ostorhinchus rueppellii | reverse complement strand
ATAGAAGATGAATGAATGAATTTAAAAGTAGATTCTTCTTATCAGTGTGACTTATTTACTCCATCATCGTCTCAACTGAAGAACATCTTCCTGTTTTTAACACCAGTGTCAGCTTTACTCATCACTTCTTTAACCCATAAAGACCCAGCGCTATTTTTGTGGCACTTCCGAAATGAACTTCCCCAGATTTATCACCATTAATTTAAATATTTTCCTCTGTATTTTGCATTTTTAAATATAAATCATGTATTTTCCTATATTTAATTTACTGATCATGTAGATGAGGGGTGTCAAACTCACATACAGCCTAACATGATATAAAGTGGGCGGGACCAGTAAAAATAATATAAATAACAGGATAAGAACTTATGCATAACAACAATTCAAAAGTTTTCTCTGCATTATGTCATTTATGTTATCATCATCATCATCATCGTCATCATCGTCATCATTATCATCATCATCATCATCAAGGCAAGTTTATTTGTATAGTACAATTCATTCACAGGGCAATTCACAGTGCTTTACAAAATGGAAAAAAACAGGTTAAAAACGCACAATTACAATTAAAACATAATCAATAAAACATAAATAATGATCAATTAAAATAAAGTAAAAGAGAAGAGTGCAGATAGAACACTTTCAGTTGCACAGTTCATCATCATCATCTTTATTTCCAGACTCAGGAGTTCATCGAAAAACAACTAAATAAGCAATAAATAAATAAACAGAGGTTAAAACCACAGACAAATGAAACCTGCAGGATCCTGTACATGACTCCATCTTCCTCAGATTCATGCAGCTACAAACACCCAGACAAACTCTGCAGGAACACCTCAAACACCACACTTGACTTTTCACAGCCTACGTGGGTGAACGAGCTGAGAGCCGAGCTGTGTCTGCTAAACATGACTCACTTCCACGACAGTAACTGCATGAATCCAGTCTGACAGACGCTGATGTTGGATGTGTGTGTCTCTGCTCAGGGAGAAGCCATGGAGCAGGCCATCATCAGTCAGGCTCCTCAGCTGGAGAAGCTCATCGCCACCACGGCCCATGAGAAGATGGGCTGGTACCATGGAAAAATCACCCGGCAGGAGGGTGAGCGAAGGCTTTACACCGGAGTTCAACCAGACGGAAAGTTCCTGTACGTCGCTCAGATGACGCTCATGCACTTGTACTGAGAGGTGGAGGATGGAGGAGGATGTCACTGAGGAAATCAGAACCGCTGAGTTTTCATAGAATGAGTAGATGTTATCTACAGAGCGAGCAGGTCGTTAGTCATGTCCACCATGTTTTCCAGGCAACCGCATGTGGAGTCATGACCTAATGGTTGAAAAACGCTACATGAAGGTGTTTAACCATCACCTACTAAAGGCCCATTCATGCTCACTTCACATACACAAACAGATAATGTCTGTTTCAAACGTTGTCTGATCTGATCTAAAACTGTGATTGAAAAAGAACTCCATGAATAGTCAGATAAACTGGTAGCATAAACTTACCTCTGACCCCTCCCATAGTCCCACCCATTTTGTCCAAATATGGTCGCGTTTGGTTCCAAAAAGTCAACATGATAATGGCCAAAATCTCACAAAACCCAGTGTGATTTACAAATGCACAGCACATTTTTAATTGGCAGGTTATCTGTATGTATTATAAGCTTTCCATGTGTATGTTCACACTGTATCAAATACCACACACTGAAGGGTAGGGACAGGGTTAGAGGTAGAGAGCATGTTCCATTGGCAGATTTTTTTTCCTTTTTTTTTTGCTTAATTCAAGATTTTTTTTTTTCCTTAAGTCAACAAACAAACAAAAAATCTGCCAATGGAACAAGTAAAAATTATCTTGGTAAGTTTTCTTGAAATACAGTTTTCCAGATCTATTGTCTAAAAATAAGTTCTAATGTCTCACTGAAAAGTTCCTCTTTCGGTGATTATATCTCATTTCAAGTATGATGAGATACACTGCCCGGCCAAAAAACAAAAGTGGCACATGCAATATTCTACTGCTCCACCTTTGGTTTTGATTACAGGAGATGTTCACTGTCACAACTTTTTTGCCACATTTATTATTTATTTATTACCTTTATTTAATCAGGAAAACCTCATTGAGATTAAAAATCTCTTCTCCAAGAGTGTCCTGGCCAAGACAGGTGGGAGTACATTAAAATAGTCACTGATAAAACATAAAACTTTCACACACACAAAAAAAAGGAGTTCACATAAAACACAAAATAAAGTAAAAACCTTCTGAAATCAATGTTTTTAAAGTGCCCACAGATTAAGATAAAGTGCGTTAGATAAAACATCTGCAGCAGATGTCTCTGCCTCTAAGTCAGATAGCATCCTCTTGAAGGTGTCCAGTAAAACCAGATCTTTAAGCTTCAGTTCTTTTTGGAATTCATTCCATGTACACGGTGCTGCAGAGCTGAACACCTTTTTTCCTGCTCAGGTCAGACTTTAGGAACAGACAAAGAGAAAAAATCCATTGAACAAAGGTTATAGGTGGTGGTGGTTCTCTGATTTATGGAGGTCAAAAGGTCGGATGGGAGCAGACCTAGAATAGATTTATAGATTAAAATACGCCAGCGACTAAGTCTGTGAGCCGACAGAGAAGTCCATCTGTCCACGAGCATACAGCAAACAGTGGTGTGTTCTGAGTTCAGACTGGTGCTGAACCTCAGAGCTCCATGATCCACAGTGTCCGATGTCTTTAAAGTGTGTGAGGGGGCGTGCATGTACAGAACATCACCACAGTCCAACACAGACAGAAATGTCACTGAAACTAACCTCCTACTAGATTTAAAAGAAAGGCATGAGTTTGTTCACATGATGCTTCTGTCGTGTCACAATAAGGTTCATAGTATTTTTTCATCCATAGTTGCATTCATTTCTGATTATTGGTGATGTAGAATCACCAATAATCAATGATGATAATCAACCAATGATGTGCATCCAGTCTTCATCCCATCCTGAGTTAGAGTCTGGACTTTGTGTTGTTGAATCCATGTGTGGAAATGATGTCTGATTGTCCCTGAACCATTCTGTCACATACCTGATGATCCTGATCAGTCCTTCATTGTCCAATCTGTTGGACATTAGACATGAGAGGACACTCACTGCAGTTAGAGTTCAAGAACCTGTTCCAGCTCCAACATTCTGAACCACTGCAGGATTTACCCATGGAAGGATCAGAACTATTTACTGAGTTAAATCCAGTGAACGTCTCCTTTAATCCAAACCAAAGGTGGCGCAGGAGAAAACTGCATGTGCGACTTTTTTGTTTTTTTTTGGCCAGGCAGTGTATTTGGACTAGAAATGAGAAAAATACACTTGGTAAAATGTTGTTTTTTCCAGTGTACCTCCCTGAAAACACCTGTAATTGGCCAAAGTCAGCGTCACATGGTCGATCTTTTACAGTCAGAGCCAGTGAAGGGGGTAAAACTTGAATTACAGCCTGTTTTTGGTCAATAAACCTAAAAAAAACTACGACATATTCCAGCTTTAACCCACTTCTTAAAGGCAGCAGAGGCCGATTTCACAATCCTGCAACAACTCAGTGCTGTTTTTTTTTGGTTCTCAGAGTCCGAGACAGAGAAGAATCTGGGACGTTCGCTCTCTCCATGATGTATGGAAAAACAGTTTACCATTATCAGATCCTCCAGGACAAATCAGGAAAATACTCCATGCCCGAAGGAACCAAGTTTGACACTATCTGGCAGGTCGGTTCTGAATCGTGTTCCATCGGGTTGTTTCGTGCGGCTTCAAACCTTTGACCTTTGACCTTTGTCCTTTCTCTCCACGCCATCAGCTGGTGGAATACCTGAAGATGAAACCAGACGGCCTGGTCACGGTCCTCAGTGAATCCTGCATCAATAACAAAGCCCCTCAAAGTAATAACATCTTATATATTTTTTATGGTTATTACAGTTTGGAATGTCTAAATTCTTCTTCTTTTTTTTTTTTTTACCTTCTATTGTTGAAAAATGAATCAATTCCTGAAGAAAAAAAAAACAACTTATATTTTTCGTCATTTTTACACAAATCAGGTCATGTTTCTGGGCTTTAAATGTTTTTATTATATTTATTTATTTATTTTCTTATATCTTTTCAGAGACACCAAATCTTCCTGGACAAGTGAGTATTGACCAGATCATCTCCTGCACGATTCACATCAGCATTAGGTTCATTCTCTGAAATTCACACTGATGTCACTTTTTCAGAGGCGGACAAATGGATACACACCGGCCCCTAGAGGTGAGTCACCGGAAGTACAACCTGTCAAACTCAAACCAATCCAACTTTATTTGTAAAGCACTTTAAAACAACCACAGTGGACCAAAATGTTTACAGAAAAAAAAAAAAAAAAAAAAAGTAAAATACAAGAATAGATTAAAACATAAAATCTTTATTTTGGGAGCAGTTGTCTTTGTTTTGTATTTATTTTTGGACAGAGAACTTAAACGGAAGTGGATATGTATGTTGGACTTTGGAAATAAAATAATAACATAAAATCTGTACAATTAAAAACAACAACAAATTAAAAAATATGAACAATAAAACCAACATCAAATAAAAACAATTGAATAAGACCAATACATTTAAAATATCTCACATAGTTTCAAGAGACGAGGATGAAAAACAGTTTTAAGAAGGGCTTTAAAAATACCTGTTCGTGCATGTACAGCTGTTTGTTTGTTTTTAATACATTTACACTCAGATGCTTTTCAGTTAACCCGTAAAGACTCAGAGATACTTCTATGTCAGTTCCCACATTATTTTTTCTCTCTATTTAGCTTTTCTTAAGTGATTTATCACCATTTATTCTAATATTATCCTTTTTTTGGACATTTTTTCTGTGTAAATCCTGTATTTTCCTGTATTTAATTCACTGATCACATAGATGTTCATTAAACCTCAGAGTAAAATCAAAGGTGAGTTAAATCAAAACATAGAAAACTGAAGAAAAACTGTCTTTTTCTGTCAAATCTCTCATTAACTGAACATAAACCCAGCGTGTCCATCCACTGTCATTGATCCAAGTCCATGGGTTTTACTGGTGAATCAGTATTGTAGAAGATGACGGTGTTTCCATGGTAACTATGGAGCCTCTGAACATCCAAATAGGTCATATATGATGACCGTAGAAATATGAAGAACTGTATTTTACACCAATTATTGACATGTATTGAAAGAATTAGTGGATCAACGAGTATTAAAAGCTTCAGATCAGTATATGTATGTGTTCTCCAGTGGATGTTTATATACTACTGATAAAGTTGATCTCAGTTAATTCAATTTTTTTTAACTCACTTTTTATTAGTGAGTGTAAATCGATTGCCGATAAAAATTGGAAATGTGATAAAATGTGAGAAAACATTAGATTAGCTGCATTAAAATGTTTTTATTTTATAGTTTTCATTCAGTTTATCACTTTCTGAAATCACATTTTATGAATTTTAAAATTAAAATTATGAATATAGATTTTTTCTTTATTGCTTTAACAAAATACATAAATAAATAAATAAATAAATAAATAAATAAGTAAATATATATATTTTTTTTTAATTAAAAAAATTTCAATCAAAAAAATTCAAAGAAATTAAAGAAAAAGGTTTTCACATGTAATTTTTTAGATTTTTTTTCATTTGAACGCTTTTTTTCTTTGATTGAAAAGATTTTTTTTAATTGAACATATTTTTTGTTAAAGCAATAAAGAAACAAATCTACCTTCATAAAAATAGGTTCATTGATTAAAAAAAAATCAATTGGGTTTTTTTTTTGTTTCATGCCTAAAAAGGAATAAAAACACTCAGGAAATAATTTATGCATGAAAGGGTTTAATGAACAAAATTCAACAAAATAATCACTAAAATGAACAAAATGATTATCAAAATAAACAAAATAAAAACAACCCCCACCAAAATAAAGAACATAATGATGAAAAATGAACTAAATAATCAATAAAATACAGAAAATAAAAATAGAATACATGGAGATAAATCACTTTAAAAAGGGTAAATATAGAGACAAATGTATGTGGGAACAAACACAAAAGTAGCACCGGGTCTTTATGGGTGAATACTGACTTTAAAAGTGACAGATTATTGTGAAATCAGAGGGTATTTGAGTGAGTTTGTACTTTTACTTTAGTGATTTTACTTTTTTTTAGCCGTGGGAGCTACTGCGAAGCCGGAGGCGGTGGCTCCGTCAGGTCGAGACCTTCTGCCCATGGACTTTGATGGGTTCAACCCTTATCACAACCCCAACGAGGTGAGGAAGTTCAACATCAAGAGGTCCAACCTGCTGATGGACGAGGTGGAGCTCGGATCAGGAAACTTCGGCTGCGTCAAGAAGGGCGTGTTGAAGAGCGAATCGTAAGAACATGACCATGAACTGTTCGACACCACCACAAGTGCAAACATGACACTACCTTAGCAAAAACAAAACACTATCCTTGGCGGAGGTCTGCGCTTTTCTAATTTGTATTATGTACATTTTTCTGGTGATTTTTGAAAAATGAATTTAGTTTCTTTTGATAATCATTTTGTTAATTTTTATTGATTATTTTGTCCTTTTTTCAGTATGTTTATTATTTTGCTGATTATTTTGTTGTTTTTTTCCAGGATTGTTTATTTTTGAGAATTGTGTTAATTTTATTGATTATTTAGTTTATTTTTTGTCATGTTCATTATTTTGGTGGGGGTTTTTTTTTCTTCAATTTTGTTTCTTTTGATAATTATTTTGCTAATTTTATTGATGATTTTCTCCTTTTTTTCATTTTTCCCCCATTTTGTTCATTATTTTGCAGATGTTTTTTCAGTATTGTTTATTTTTGAAAATTTTGTTATTTTATTGATTATTTAGTTTATTTTTTGTCATTATGTTCATTATTTTTGGTGTTTTTTCCCCCAATTTTGTTTATTTTGATAATCCTTTTGTTCATTTTATTGATTATTTTGTTCTTTTTTGTTGTGTTCATTGTTTTGGTGGGTTTTTTTTTTCAATTTTATTTCTTTTGATAATCACTTTTGTTCATTTTATTGATTATTTTGTTCTTCTTTGTTGTGTTCATTGTTTTGGTGGGTTTTTTTTTCAATTTTATTTCTTTTGATAATCATTTTGATAATTTTATTGATGATTTTCTCCTTTTTTTCATTTTTTCCATTTTGTTCATTATTTTTCAGATTTTTTTTCAGTATCGTTTATTTTTGAAAATTTTGTTATTTTATTGATTATTTAGTTTATTTTTTGTCAATATGTTCATTATTTTGGTGGGTTTTTTTTCCCCAATTTTGTTTATTTTGATAATTTTATTAATTATATTGATTATTTAGTTTATTTTTTGTCATGTTCATTGTTTTGGTGGGGTTTTTTATTCAATTTTGTTTCTTTTGATAATCACTTTTGTTCATTTTATTGATCATTTTGTTGATTTTTTAAACTTGTTTCGATCATTTTGTTGACCATTGTTATTTTTTGACAAGTATTTGTTTATTTTAATGATCCTTTTGTTCATGTTACTATGTTATTTTGTTCACCATTCTCAATTTTTCTTTTTTTCTTCATTTAGCTCATTCCATTTGCTCTTTTTCTTCCTTTTGGTAAAATGTTCTTTTTTTATAACTTCATTCAAAATTCCAGGTGTTATTTTGCTCTTTTTGTTCATTTTCATCATTATATTGTTGTCTTTCATGACACTGGTTCTTTATTTTTTGTTCTTGTGATGATCATTTGTTTCTTGTACGTATTTGTTTCCTCAGAGGTCAGATCGACGTGGCCATCAAAGTGCTGAAGAGCGACAACGAGAAGCTGGTGAAGGAGGAGATGATGCGGGAGGCGGAGATCATGCACCAGCTCGACAACCCCTTCATCGTCCGGATGCTGGGTTTGTGTAATGCAGAGAACCTGATGCTGGTCATGGAGATGGCATCTGCCGGACCGCTCAACAAATTCCTGTCGACAAATAAGTGAGTGTGAAATCAGGAAGAACAAACCATGTGATCAGAGATAAAAGATGAACATACAGAGAAATAAACAACAACAAACTAACATAAAGACACTTTTCATCATCAGACATTTTCCTTTGTGTGGAAAACTTGTAAAAAATAAAAGCAAAGTGTGTTTAGACTAAAAAATGTAATAGAACCAAAGTAGTACATGATATAATACCAGAGGTGGGAAGTAATTAAGTAGAAGTACTTTGTTACTGTACTTAAGTAGATTTTTTAGGTATCTGTACTTTACTTGAGTATTTATTTATCTGTCTGTCTGTCTGTCTGTTAGCAAGATAACTCCAAAAGTTACGGACGGATTTTCATGAAATTTTCACACATTGTCAGAAATGGGGTATCCTACAGATGATTACATTTTGGTGGTGATCCGCACATTTAGCACCATCTAGTGGATGAAAGTACAAACACTGCCTTGGTGGAGGTCTGCGCTCTCCGAGTGCTTCTCTAGTTTTTTGGGTTGTTTTTTCCCCCCATGACTTCTTAGACCCATTTTACTTCTAAGGACTAAGTATAATTAATTGTCTTGTTGCATATTTGAAATAAAGAAAAGATCAAATTAAATTAAATGAAACTCAGTATCACCAAACCTCATTTACTTGTTTAATATTATCTCAAAACAGCAACAGAATACTTTGGGAATGTAAAAGTCTCTGGCTTAAATCCATTTCCTTCTTCTTCCATTTACTCTGGGTTATGTTACGTGTTGCATATCCTTCTTATTTCATGTGTCCGTGGTCTTTTCCGTCCCTGCAGAGACACTGTGACTGTGGAAAACATCGCCAACCTGATGCACCAGGTCTCGATGGGGATGAAATATCTGGAGGAGAAGAACTTTGTGCACAGAGACTTAGCTGCTCGTAATGTCCTGCTGGTCAACCAACAGTTCGCTAAAATCAGTGACTTTGGACTTTCCAAAGCTCTGGGAGCCGACGACAGCTACTACAAGGTACAGAGCAGGCTGAGGGTCTGTGTGTAAGCCATTATTTTCCAGGAATAATCAACGTCACACACTTGACTCAGTCCGTAACCTTATGTTTGTGTATGTTTAACTTTATGATTTAAGTAAATATTCAGCTGATGTTCTTGTTCTGGTTTATTGACCCACATCTGGAGGAAACATGAGCATTAGTGCAAACATTCAACTGGTTTTACTGATCCATTCATCTTTTCCTCACAGATCACAGGTGGGAAAAGTCAAAAAAATATAGAAATCTATTGTCAGTCATGATGTGTCTGCTGTTTGTGCTTCTTGATTTGATTATATTTTTATTTTTCAATATTTTGTTTTGCATTTTGCTGATTATTTTGTTCATTTTACAAATTATTTAGTGAAGTTTTGTTCATATTGCCAATTATTTTGTAAAATTTTGTTCAGTACTTTTTAAAAAATTCATTTTGTTCACTATTTAGCTTTTTTTTGTTTTAATCTTCCTAATTATTTAGTTTGTTTTGTTATTTTTGTCCTTTTTTTTGGCTTGTTTTGTTTAGTATTTTTGGTGATTATTTTGATCACTTTTTGTTATTTTTGTTCAGTTTTGGTCAGGATTTTGTTCATTTTACTAAATGTTTAGGTCATTTTTGTTAATTTTATTATTTTTGGAAATTATTTTTGCTTGTTTTTGCTCATTTTGTTCATTTTAGTAATTGTTTAAGTCATTTTTGTTCATTTTGGTGCCGTTCTTTGTCAGTTTTTTTTTGTTCATTTTCTTTATCATTTTGTTTATTTATCTTGTAATCTTTTTGTATTTTTTCATTTTTGTTCATTTTCTTGATTATTTCTTATCATTTCTGTTCCGTCTTGTTCACTTTTTTGCTTATTTCTTTTCTTATTTATTCATTTTGATTATTTTGCTCATTTTTCTTCATTTTGATGACTGTTTGGTTCATTAGTTCTTCTTCTTACTGTCCACACTATTATGAAACACAATTTAGCCAAATGAGACTTGTAATATTTACATTTTTCTGATAATAGTCCTGACGGCTTCACTTGTGGTATTTTATAGTTATTTACAGTCTAACTGATGGTGTTAAAGCTGTTGAATATGTTGTGTTTTCCAGGCTCGTACTGCAGGTAAGTGGCCTCTGAAGTGGTACGCTCCTGAATGCATAAACTTCCACAAATTCTCCAGTAAAAGTGACGTGTGGAGTTACGGCATCACCATGTGGGAGGCGTTTTCATACGGAGGGAAACCTTACAAGGTACAAAACCCCCCACAAAAAACACCATACAGCCTATAGCAGGGAGGTTTTAATCACTGCTTTTCCTCATTTTGTCCAGAAAATGAAAGGACCGGACGTCATGCGTTGGATTGAAAGTGGAAACCGTATGGAATGTCCTGCAGCGTGTCCAGAACGAGTGTACGCCGTGATGCAAGAATGCTGGACGTTCAAGTGAGAAACTCAAAAAGCAGATTATAGTACCATGTTCCTTTGTTGATATTTGATTGGGTTTTTTTGTTTTGTTTTCTGCTGTTTGTTTGTTTTTTGTTTGTGTATTTGTTTTTTCTTCTAAAAATCATAAGGACATTCTATATTAGCGTAATTATCAAAAATTGTGTGTCACATGTTATTGTTGTTGTTATTGGTATTAAATTAGTTGTTGTTATTGTTATTATTATTATTATTATTATTATTATAAGATAATGTCTATTATTTACATAGAAACCATGAGGAGTACAGATTGGGGGTAGGAGTATATAAGTTTATACTTCTTCCTACTCCTTTTCCAGCATGTGCCACTTTATTTAGTTATTTGCTAGTTGTATTATTACAACTTACATTGTTAAATTGTACGTTACATTGTTTACAATCAACCCTTTAAGTATCACTATTGATATCTGGTTGGTGGGTCTGGTTTTGTTTTACTTTCTTTGTCTACATGCTCAAAATAAAATGCAAAGTAAATACAATTATTTTCAAATAAAAGCATAAAACCATAAAACTAATGAGAAAATAGAGTAGAGGGGTGGCATGTCTTTACAGCACGGTCCAAATCTGATCCAAATAACCCTCCCGTTATGTACCGGGTTAGAATCCAAGTGCATTAAACACTCAGTATTATCGGTTCCAACAGGTTTATTGATTTCCACAGGGAAATCACAGAATGCACCAAGCACAAAACACAATATCAAAAGTCCAATACAAAAGACTTCAGCTCTGTTCTTCCTGGAACAGAACCAGGAATCCAGGGCGTCCAAAACCAAAGGGCTGGGCTGGGGCTTGGTCGGGGCCAGTCCGGGGTCGGTACACATGGGGCTGAGACTTGGACTGAGTCGAGGGATGGAACACGGGTCGGTACACAGGAATGGAACTCTACTCATGGGTCACACGAAGGTGGTCGGTTCAACGGAGGATGCAGACTGGAGATGTAGTCAGACGGTCGGGGTTCAGGAGAGGAGGCTAGCAGGCAGGGTCGATAACAGATCAGGTCAAAACACACAGGGATCAGGAACTTCAGAAGACGCGGGATAGCAGGCTACACGATGCAAGGCACTGGACTATCTGGCAGAGTGAGACATGGTTATATACTGTGCACCTGATGAGGCTCAGCTGAGCTCACCAGGTGCAATGAATTAGGAATTAGGTCAAAGGAAATCAGGGGAAAGGTAAAGGGCGGAGTCAGGAGTGAGGACAGAGCAGGAACAGGGCAGAAAACAGAGAAAAACAGGATCAGGACTGAGATAAAAAGCAGAAAGAAAAGCAAGGTAGGCAAAAGAAAAGAGCAGAAAATCAAAGGTATAACACCTCCTGATCTATTTATTATGTCTGAATAACATCAAATTCATCCCACAAATTCATAGTTTTTCCCCACAAATGTGTTTATTGTTTTTTCTTTGAAGAACACAACATCACAGGATTAATGAAAAAAACAAAAACAACAAACAACAAACCACTCGAGATGGCACATTAAATGGTACAGTGGTGGAGTAGCTTGTCAATATGTTACTTTTTCCAGTTCAAGGAATACTCATAAATGAGCATGAAAGTGAACATCACTCAAGGGCCAAAAGAAATTGTGGGCCCCTTAAAGTCCAGAAAAGATGACCACATTTCCTCAAACAATGAGTATTTTCCTTTCATTGAGTAAGTAATTTTTTTCAAGTACAAATTCACAAATTTATCCCAGATTGGACCCTTTGATGGGCCAGTTTTGGGCCACACCCCTGATCTACACAGTCGGTGAATCAAACACAGGAACATACCTGATTATCACAGAAAAAATGAAAAATGCAGGTGATAGTATGATAACACATGTCATTTCAGTGACATCTTTAGCATCATATTTGTCTTCTTTTTTTTTTTTTTACACCTTTTATGTCATTTCTTATTTATTTTATTTAACCCTTTTATTTAACCAGGAAAAAAATCTCATCAAGATAAACTCATAAAGTCCCAGTGTGACTTTTGTGTCAGTTCCCAAATGAATTTTTCTCTCTATTTAACCTTTCCTAAATGATTTGTCATCACTTTATTATAATATTATCCTCTGAGTTTAGCTTTTATCCAGTGAAAATCATCTATTTTCCTAGGTTTAATTTACTGATCTTGAAGATGTTTGTAAAAGCTCAGAGTAAAGTCAAAGTTTATTATGTCGAAACAGAAAAAATGTAGAAAATGTTACTTTTTTAGTAAAATCTCTCATTAATTGAACATGAACCCAGTGTGTCCATCCACTGTCACTGATCCAACTCCATGGGTTTTACTGGTGAATTAATGTTGTAGA
>JAQQZY010000020.1:10806502-10825557 GCA_030068375.1 Ostorhinchus rueppellii | reverse complement strand
GCTCTTCCATGGTGGTACTCTGGCACTTTAGTTCTGATCAAATCCATCCATGTCATTTACACATTGTTCTATGTGAAGAATTATGTTATTCCTGCTTCAAATACATATATTTGTGTGTTTATTTGCTGAGTTTGGTCACGTTTTCCTCCGTTTGCAGGTCATTCACAGTTCAGTCGTCGACACAGCCATTGTGTTTCCTCACCGCCTCGGTTTGCCGTACAAACGTGCCTTGAAGAACCTGATGGCCGACCACCTCAAACGCATCATCCAGGACAGCGGTAAGAAAATCTGCAGTTACTTCTATAAGCATCACCGTGTACTACCTTAGCATTTACTTTAAACTACAAATATTTATTATATTTTATTGTGTATCTGAGGTTAATATTCATAATAATTATAATATAATGTAACAGACTTGGACAAACTTTGTTCATCCACAAGGGAAATTGCTTGGTCACAAAAGCTCAGTTGCACATAAAAACACAAGCAAAACAGGAAAGAAAGTGTGAAGAGATAAAAAGCAATAAATAATATAAATATAATGCATCAATAAAGCAGAAAAAAATCCAAGATTTACATGTGTACAAACAGGAAAGTGGAAGTAAATATACACTATATGCATACAGCTGTGAATGTGACTAACCTATACCAACATATCCTTCTATATTTATCCTTGTTTACCTGCATCTACTGTTCAAGGTACATAAATATGACAAATTCTGTGTTCATTTATAATAATCAACCACTTACCCTGATAAATGTTTCCAATTTCACTCTTAAGTTTCCACTGAATCAGGTAAGTTGCATTTATTTGGCTGCAGTTCCACTCTGTGACCAGCAGAGGTCACTGTTGTGGGTGTTACCCAGTTGGAGGAGCTTCTTCTCTATCATTTGTTGTGGTCATGAATTATTGGTTTGTAAATCAGCTTTCAGGAGTACATTAAAAGTCTTTTTCCACAATCTGTAAAGCTTAAGTGTTTCCCAAAAGCCCAAGACGATCACCACCGAGATCATGAATTTATTACAATAGAAGAGAAAAGAAACCAGAAATAAGTGAAATTTAAGAAACCTGTAATTTAAGAGTTTTGCAGGTTTTGACTTAAAAAAAATGACTCAAACCAGTTATTAATAATCAATGTAGTTGTTATTAGTCAAGAACCAATAGATTAATTGTTGAAGTTTGACAAAAATGTACAAATCACTTTAGGATTTTGCACTTCTTCATTCATGAGTGTATTTCTTTCTTTTTTTTTTTCTTGGTAATGTCTGAGTGAAATGTAAAAACAAGTGAGTTGTGTATTTTTAAAATCTAAAAATGATCATGATAATATATTATAATGATAAAATATTATCTGGAAATCTACGTTAATTGAGTTAATGTGAAGGCGCTGTGTCTGCCGTCTTTGTCATGTCCATTACTTATTTGTTCAAACGTGTTCTCTGAAGACTACTGGTTGAATTTATTGACATTTTTTATGTAGTTTCCTTGAGACAATATCTAAAAGTTTGTGCACAGTTTGGAGAAATTCAGATTTTTGAATTTTTGACAGAAAATGAAATAATAATAATTTTGATGAGATGTCACTATAGTTACTAGAGCTGCAACATTAATAGATTTTAAATTGAAATCAGAATATTTAAAGAGGCCGATATTTTAAAGGGTAATTGTCACATCCAGTTTCATTTCTCATGTGTCTGGTCCGTGTCTCCTGGTTACCGTAGGCTCCTCCTTCTAACTGTGAAAGTGGTCTCCACAGTGTTTGGTCTCCACACACCAAAAAGATGTTTGCTAAGGAGAGTGAGAAGTTTGTGGCTAAAAATAACAAAAATAAGGCAAGGCAAGTTTATTTGTATAGTACTATTCATACACAGGGCAATTCACAGTTCTTTACAAAAATGGAAAAGAGACAAGTTAAAAACCCACAATTACAATTAAAACATAATCAATGAAATATAAATAATAATCAATTAAAATAAAGTAAAAGGTCAGAGGTCAGATAGAACCCTTCCAGTTGTTCTGTGCACAGTTGAACAGAGCTGTTTTCAGCCTGGACTTAAACAGTCAGAGTAGAGGTCTGTCTCACTGTTCCACAGTTTAACTCCTGGAACTGAAACACAGCTTCACTGTGTTTAGTCCTGACTCTGGGGACCAGTAGAAGACCAGTCCCTGAGGTTCTGAGGGTCCAAGATGGTTCGTATGGGACCACCATGTCACAGATGTCCTTTGGTTCTAGACCAGGGGTGGGCAATCCTGGTGCTCGAGGGCCGGTATCCTGCATGTTTTAGATGTTTCCCTCTTCCAGTACACCTGACAGTCATTCGCAGGCTTCTGCAGAGCTGGATGATAGGCTCATCATTTGAATCAGGTGTGTTGGAAGAGGGATACATCCAAAACATGCAGGATACCGGCCCTTGAGGACCAGGATTGCCCACCCCTGTTCTAGACCATGGACAGACTTCTCCACCAGCAGAGCTGTTTTAAAGTCTGTTCTCTGAGCCACAGGAAGCCAGTGCAGAAAAACAAGTCAGTTTTGTGGAATTAGTACAGCTTTGAAGTTTCCGATGAAGACCAAACCATTGCTTGCTGCAAACTGAAGGCGATACCAGTCAAAGAGCAGCACAATCAACCTATTTCAGCTCCTCAAACATCCCACACCAGAGTGGGAGCAGTGCGTTGAACTGTGGCTGCACATGAAAACGACATGCCGACTAAAATGGGATCACCAGCCCAAATCAAAAATTAAGTTTTTAGAGGAAAAAAATTTGGGGGCCAAAATCATGCAGCTTTAATAGTTCCTGTTGATAGAAGTCAAATATGGACTTAATTAGTGGAGTTCTCCTCCAGTGAAAGTCCTGCCCACTTCTACTGGGAGACGGATCTGCATCCAGACCACAGGAGTCTAACAGAGACAGAACCTGACGACCTCATACATTCAACTGGGGATCGGTTCTCGATAGAACACGGTGCTCAGATGCAGGAACATTGGTCCTATGTTTAGTCAAATAACATCAACGCTCCAAAAATCCAAAGTTGGGTTTATTTGGCATCATTGAAAACTTTTTTTTTTTTTTTTTTTCCTGTTTTCTAGTCGGGGGCCATGACTCTAGTGAAGACGCCGCCGCCTGTATGGAACTGATGGTCTGGAAGATGAAGGAGGACGCCAAAGTGAAGAGATGACCTCTGAGCGCTCGTCTCAGCTTCAGTCACGTCCACATCCAGCCTTTGTGTCGGTGGTGGGGAGGGACGTCACAGTTCAGGAGTTGGACTCTCACACACTCACAACAGGGTCTCGGACGGATGATCGGCGAAGCACAGACGGGAAAAAAACATTATGAAAGAGCCTCCTGTTGCTGCCGCACGAGAGCTCTGGAGCCCTTCAAAGCAATAGGACCCATTACCACCGTTTTCATACGCTTATCGGTATTTCAGTTCTGAATAATGTTAGCTAAGACGTATTTTTGTTATTTTTCGAGCTGTGTCTTTTAAGGCCCGAGGTCTCTCGAAACAACTGGCGGATAAAACCTTTCTTTCGAAGAGTTACTTAAAATGCCAGGGCATTGTCTGCTGAACAATGATGATTAATACAAAATCCACATGAGGCTGCACCTTCAGCCTGAATTGCACTATAGATATGCTCTTGTTGTATAGGGCCCAAGTCTGAGTTACCTCATCTGTGTTATAATACATACACTTATTATACATAACCAGTTAGTTGTTCCTAGTTACACTTAAGTGCATTGATGTCTTAGTATGTTTAACATCGCTCTGTAAATGCACTCATGGCTGCAGCTGATGCTCTGTTTATACGCCAATTGTTACCAGTTTTTTTTGTTTGGTTTTTTTTGGTTCTGAAATCTGACTAATCCTATAATACTTGATCAAAGCAGCTGCAGCAGATGCACAGGTACATCCACACTGCAGGCAAAAACAGCCCAAATCTGATACTTTTTTGTTCTTATGTGACTCGGATTTGTTTTATTTCATGACAGTGTAAAAAAAAAACCAAATATAACACTGAATCCAGTCTTTTCAACTTGGATTGATTTTCAGTTCTAATCTTTTCAGTGCGATCATAATTCATCCTTACTCCTTGTTATCACTATCATCAGCTCCAATTTTTTTATTTCCACTTCATATCAACGTATAAATGCTGATTCCAGTGTTTCTGTGTGTTTTCTGAACCACTAGAATCTGTCATTTAAGCCAAACTACAGCATTAAAACCCACCCTGCAGTGTGAACAAACCCATCACATCTCTGCTTCTACCTGTTTCAGTGTAGTTGTTGAAATACATCTCTATTTGTAGACCGGAGAATTTACCGATTGAAACCCACCTCATGTGCTCTGCATGAAACACAAACCACAGGAAACATCGTCATAGTATTTCCACGATAAACGCAAATAAAAATAGACTGGGTATGTTTTAATTAGGCCTGATAGACGAGTAAACTTTCTCAGCTAGCCTTCGCTGTTTTATGTTGAAAATGTCTCGATGACATAAATGCCTGATAAAAATAACAATGTGAGTGCTGTAAATTAGCTGTAAGCTGTTTCATTTTTGTATTTGTTCATTTTGGTTGTTTATCTTTTTTCTATTAAAAAGTATTAGTTAAAAGAAGATGCTCCTCTGCCTTTACAAATGAACAGTGTCCGTGCACAAATAGCTTTTGACAGTGTGACAGCTCTTTCTTCGTACAGTGCCGGGCCTCTTGCAGTCTGTCCGTCCGGGTCTATATGTCTCCTTAACGGCAGGTGCAGAGGCTGTAATTCTCCTTTCTTCAGCAGATGTGTAAATTGGGAAAAAATGGGAGAGAAATGCTAAACTGAGAGGCCCATCTTTTCTTCACTTGTGTTTGCCTATTAAGCTCCTCCCGTCACATGTCAGTATGCATTTCCCCAGGCCAGGCCGCAGACCCCAGGTATTAAAAGAGCCAGTTAGCCGGGATCAATACCTACACAATGTTCCAGTGACAGGGAGGGGGGCTTCCTAGTGTTTATTGAGTGTTGCAGAGATTTGAACATGTGGAGAAAAGCAGCTTAGAGGGGTCGTCTTCATTATCAAATTCGATCAGTGCCTCTCTTTCTCCCTCACCTTTGACTAGCGGGGGTCACGAGGGGGAAGCCGTGAGCCGGGGCTCCGAAAACTGACCTCATGCTGAGAGATGGAGAGCGGCATTATCTCTGCGAGAACCAGAGCAAAGAAACACTTCAGTCCCGGCATGAAAAAGGGCCTTGTTGCTGCCGTAACTCAAAACACAGGAGGCTGAAACTGGAGCTGAAAGTGACATTTTCTGAAATATTCCAAAGAGGGGCAGAGAAGAGAATCCATAATTGATTCAGAGTCTGAAATCTAACAAAACCGAACTGTTCTAAAATTTAACTAATTGTTGGATTTGGCGTTTGAATGAAGAAAATCAGAAATTTTTGGTGTAAAAGGTGTGAAGTCAAGGAAAATGAAGCCGCTGTAATCACCAAAGATCAAGAAATGCAGCTGAAATAGGTCTTAAATTACTGTTGAAATGTGCAAATATTCATTAAAGTAAAGCTGCTTTTCCCAAACACAGGGTCAGGACTCACAGCTGGTTTTATTTGGTCACCAACTGCAGTTAAATACACAACAAATGATGAACTGCAGCTGAAATCTAGTCAAAATATAACCATTTGATGCCTGTAAACCTTCATCTTGCTGGTTTACATCAATAAATAGTGTTGAAAGGGTCTTGGTCTGGAGTCTGGGGTCTGTGGTGGTCTGGGTTTACCCCGTCACCCTGGCCTGGTCTACCATAGGCGCCCTTGACCCTCAGGACACCAGCAGCTGCCTGGCCTGTGTGTGTTTAATCTGGATCTGCAGTCCAATTAAGTGACTGATCTTTACTCATATTGATCTTCGCTGTGGCTCTTATTGGCCCAAAGCACGAGGATTAGACGGAAATAATTGGAAGGCGTTAAATCTGTGAGGTTTCGTTCCCAAAGTGGCTCAAAATGACTCGTATGAGCTGAATCTGCAAACAGCACTAGAATCACACGGGATATGAGGTTTTTCATTTGGATTTGGACGTGTTTGGTCGCGTTCACACTGTCAACCGTAGTGTTTAATCCAGATGTTTTGGTCTCAGCGTCTTTAAAGTTTAGTTGATGTTGTACCCCTGTTCACACCTGGTCCTGTTCTACCTTTTCTTCTAATATTCTTTCAACAGAGTCCACATACAGACTCATGTGTAGTTTTTACAGACAAAAGGTACAACTTTATGGGGAAGAGTGTAGTTGAAGTAAATCGTGCTGTTCTCCAAACCTTTTTTGGCTCATTTTACTGCTGTGTTTATGTTGTTTTACTGCTGGACATAAAGTTTTACTCCCTTGAAAAATTTTAGAATATCACAGATTTCCTCCAATACACAGATGTGACGAGTCTAAATCTAGACCAGGGGTGTCAAACACAGGGCCCGTGGACCAAAATCGGCCCACCAGACCATCCAATCTGGCCCGTGAAGTGCAAAAATTACACTGAAGATATTAACAGTCCAACTCATTTTAGTCTCAAACTCAAAAATTGTACCAGTATTTTGCCTGTTACTAAATGTTTTGTGTCTTTATACATCTATACGTTGTAATACACTTGTATAAAAGATCATTTGAAGCATAATACCAATATTTTCTCAAAAAAATTCAGTTTTGTCAGGTCATTCACATTTTATTGTGAAAGGATTGTTTGTAAATGTAAATGGACATTTTCATAATAGAATTTTACTTTTTCGCACCAAAATTCATTGACCTGTGGGGAACCAGGGGTCATATTAATGCTACTAATAATATCTAGGGACTGAAGTTAGTGAAGGCGTTGTTCCTGTTTTTAACTTCATTTCCCATCATGCAGTGCAGTACTGCACTTCCTGTCAACTGTCCCGGGCATAGCAACGTTACTATAATAGCAAAATTACTATCTCCCAAAATATTGGTCCTACGCTGCAAAGCTCTAGATCTTACCAAGTGTATTTTTTTCATTTCTAGTCCAAATATTTCATCACATTTAAAATCAGACAGAATCACCTAAAGAGGAACTTTTCAGTGAGATAGAAGAACGGATTTTTAGGCAAGGCAAGTTTATTAGTATAACACATTTCATGTACAGGACAATTCAAAGTGCTTCACACAAAACATAAAAGCATCACAAGAGAGGCATAAAAAGAGAAAGTTAAAATATAAAGACGTAAAACATGATAATTTAGACAATAGATCTGGAAAATCTCATTTCAAGAAATCTAACCAAGACAGATTTTTTGCTTAGTTACCTCCGCCAAGGAGGTTATGTTTTTGCTAGGGTTTGGTTTGTTTGTTTTGTTAGCAACATAACTCAAAAAGTTATGGATACATTTTGATTAAATTTTCAGGATATGTCCGCTCTGGGTCAAGGAAGAGATGATTCAATTTTGGAGGCTATCTGGATCACCGTCTGGATCCAGGAATTTTTTAAGGATTCTTTATTATTCCAAGATAGGGCATGGTGGCGCAGAGTTGCATATGAGGTCATTCAGCGCCATCTAGTGGAGGAAAGTACAAACACTACCTTAAAACCAGAGTGGACATGTCCTGAAAATGTCATCAAAATCCGTCCATAACTTTTTGAGTTATGTTGCTAACAAACAAACAAACAAACCCACAAACTTTGACAAAAACATAACCTCCTTGATGGACTTTAAAAAAAAAAAAAGTTCAAACATCACCTTGGTGGAAGTCTGCGCTCCCCGAGTGCTTTTCTAGTTCAATATTTTTTTGTTAATTCAACCAAAAATTTAAAATAAAGTTTCAACTATTTTACCCTTGCTCAAACATTTTTTTGTCTGGAGTATTCTGTGTCCGTAATACAGCTGCTTCTTTTTTTTTAGCCTGTGTGTTAGTGTCTGTTCACTTTGTCTAATTGTACACAGAGTTCCTTATTTCACTGAAAACAAAACATGCAGGATCTGCTTCTTTTGCAAACAGTGCATCTCTTTCTGCCCTGCATATGTATTCATATAACTACATTTAATCTTTACAGTTATTAATGAACTATACAAACCATAAAATACAAATAAAAACAGAGAAAATCATAGCGTATCAGAACCTCTTGGCAGCTTTGTGTCATATAAGCATATGTACAGAATGAGCTTGAAGAGCATAAAGTGCACGACTAAGTTGACAGTTCAGCATGAGCCGGTGCTAAATATCAGTTCATATCAGTATTTGCATATATTGAAAGTTCGTCTTTCCTCAAATTCCGATCTCCAAACCGGAGCAACTATCTGTGTGTGTTTCAGATTGTTCTGTGTGTGTTTGCAGTCAGGTCAATGTCGCTCTAAGCTTTGAGTGTGTCATAGTCAGTGTCAGGTCTCACAGCAGGATCCCGGGGCTTAAGAGGACCCGTCGACCGCTCTCCCCTGTCACCGTGAGGTCAAAGGTCATTCAGGCTCATCGATTCCCCCGATGAAGAGGTCTGTAGCCCCTCCGCCCGCCCGCTCGCCCCGGCCCCTCTCGCCCACATGCTACCGTACCAACATCCCGGCCCCGAAAGCCTCTCAATTGTGTTGTGCGTGCCGATCGATCCGGCTGGTGTCCGAGGGGGCCTTCCCCAGCCCGGCCCCCCCACAGATAACTGACAACTACAAAGGCCCCCTCCTGACAGCCTCTTGTCAATACAAATTTCCACTATTGATAAGTATTTAAAGAAAGCCTCAACATCAGGGGGTGTTGCTTTTTACAACATCTGTTAAACAGGAGATATAAACAAAAACCTCTTAGTAATCGTCACATAAAAGAAGAAAATGAACTGACCATCAGCCCCCACTTGAAAATCACTTCTGACATCTTCTTTTCTTCTGTTTCCTACGTCTGCATCAACACTTTTTCATTCAAGATTTTTTTTTTAGTGTAAACTCACAAGATGCACAACAAGACACGCAGAGAACTGAGAGACCATTTCTGTTTCTCTCACACCTTTCTACACATGCTCCAATTTAAAAAAAACAAAACAAACAAAAACAAAGTTAGAATAAAAATAAAGTGGTATAAAAGATCAACTATAATAGAATATCAGTCATCTTTACTCACATGTACGTAAACACATACAGGGACGTTTTTGCAGGTAGATGTTAAATTATTAAAAGATTTGACAAAAGATTTAAGAAAAGTACAAATCTACGGCTTGTTAAAATAATCACCTGAGTTATTTTTTCAGATTTTTCAGGAAACACAAAAAACGGAACCATTTGTTGAATATTTACTCACAATTTTAATCAAATCAGTTACAACAACAGATACCTTCTGACATATAAACAAGGTCAGTCAAACATGGAACACGAGAGAATTAAAAGACTTAGGCAAATTTTTGAACATGCCAAAATGACATAGGCAATTATTTTAAGAGGGTGACTGAGTAAGAACAAATAAACCATGTGCAGTGTGCTGCCCCCTGGTGGACACAGAGAATCCAGTTTGGCTTCATGTGTTTTGTCCCTGCAGAGCTACCGTAGTTAGCATGACGCTGACAATGTCTACTCAGTTTGGTGATATTTAGAAACCAGTTACGTGTTTTTTGGCCCTACAAAATGTCTGTAAGTACTTTTCTATTAAGATGTTAAATCGCTGTACATAGTCAATTAATGCTCCTTGTGTTGCTTAATACTTTTACTTTGTGCATTACCGGAAGACGCTATTAGCATTAGCATACATGTGGGATTTTCCATATACTTTAGCATCGTGCTAATCGCTATCATTAACTAACGTTTTTTGTGTGTTTTTGGAACTGTAGCTCACTATAAGTAAATGTTGTGTATGATTTACATATACATAGCAATGATAGGTTGTATTTTGATGTTCTACACGTGTTCTTTTGGCCATGAAAAAATGAAATTGTACATGATTGTAACATATATTTTGTTTTTGTATGTACAGTTTTACAGTCAAGTAAATATTCAAAACAGTAAGAAGCTTCCAGGTGTTTGTTAGAACTGTTAACTATCTGTACAGCTAATGGACAAACACTAGTGAAGACAGAATATACATATAAACTCTGTATGCATGAGGGCACAATATCACCTTCTGTATAGTTAAGTCCATTTTTGTGCATTTGGGATATACAACACCATGGAAAAAAAATATTATTCCACCCTTGTTTTCTTCAGTTTCTTGTTCATTTTAATGCCTGGTCCAACTAAAGCTACAATTGTTTGGACAAATATAATGAAAACAACAAAAATAACTCATAGTAGTTTAATTTCAGAGCTGATATCTACCCATTTTCCGTGTTTTCTTGATAAAAACCAAAATCACTTCAGTTCTTACATCAGTCTGTGTCACTGTACTGACAAAAACAGTGCTTTAAGACATTCCCTGTTTTCTTTCGTGTCTGTTTTAGTCACATGACACACACACAGGAATTAGAACTGGATTACATAACCACTGTTTCTGACGACTTTTGATGGTATAATAATTTTTTCCACGACTGTATAATGGAACTTCAGGTTCAACGGACCCTTATACAATGATGACATAATCCTTTGATTAGTGTTTCCACCCAGTGCGTTTTTAAATACTTCTCAGAAATCTATGGTAGTACCTGTAATTTTTTGTTTTATTTTTGAGTTTACATAGTGTCAGAATATACATTATTAATAATATTTACTCTCTGTACAATAGGTATTTTGTATTTTATTGGTTTGTTTGATAAGGACCATGCACATTTATGAACATTACTGTATAACAAAAATACTCCCATGTAATTATGATAAAAACAGTGCTTGTAGACATTCCATCATGTTTTGCTTTCTGTCTGTTTTAGTCACATGACACACAGAGGAGGTAGTACTGGATTAGATAAGCATTGTTTTTGATGACTTTTGATGGTCTAATAATTTTTCCACAACTGTATAAAAATATAAATCAAACCTTTCCTATATAATAAAAGGGAAGTGGACTGTGTGTGTGTGTGTGTGTGTGTGTGTCTTGGGCATTACACAAACTTCAGAAAGAGCTGACTGCTGCAGTTTGACATATTTATCTATATTTGGTCAAGCAACAGAATGGCCAAAATGACAAGTTAATATGGTGAATATTTTAGGAGATATTAGTAATTTTGGAATACAATGGCCTCCCAATGCTATGCCTAGAATCATAAAATCATCATTGAAGTGGGTTACCTAGCAACTGATAAATAATAGGGCCATGTTGACATGGTGTGCAGAAACAGACATGCCAGCTGAGAGGTTATTCAACTAAAAACATCAGTGGAATTTACTAAGAGTAAAGGAATGAACTAGATCAGAGGCTGTATACCACATGGTTCCACTCAGGTCAGTGTACTAGTTTACAATACCAGCAGTAGTACAATACAGTAAAACTTAGATGATGAGGTGAAGAGGGGGTTTTTGTGCATGGATATACAGCAAATTCAACCAACGTTAATGCCAGAAAAGCACAGAAGAAACATTTTATGAAGCTTGAAACAGCCAAAATGAATAATGTCATGCTTTACGACACAGGTGTCAAACATGGCGCCAAATCCGGCTCACCAAAGGGTCCAGTCCAGCCTGTGGGATGAATTTATGAAATGACAAAAATTACACTGAAGATATGAACAATAAAGGATGTTAAAATATTTTAGGTCAATTCAATCTAAAATGGGTCAGAACAGTAAAATGCTATAATAATAACCTGTAAATAATGAAAACTGCTATTTTTTTCTCTTTGTTTTAATTTTGAAAAAGTCAAATTACACAAAAATGTTTCCAGTTACAGACTAGCATTTTATAAAAAATGTGAATAACCTGAACAAATATGAACAACCTGAAATGTCTTAATAGAAGTATGTGTAATTTTAACAATATTCTGCCTGTTACTGAATGTTTTGTGTATTTGTAGATCCACTGTAAGTGATCTGTAAGATGTAACGCACATGTATAAATAATAAACTAGGTGTAATGTTGTTAAAAATGCATTTATGTTTTAAATGCATTTTCAGGTTCATATTTGTTCATGTTGTGTTCAAGTACAGTACGGAATTTGACTTTTTTCACTCAAAAACACAGAGAAAACTTTGGAGTTGACAGTATTTATAAGTTTATATTCTATTATTTCTATTATTTTTCTGGTCCGGCCCACTTTAGATCATATTAGGCTGAATTTGGAACTGAACTAACATGAGTTTGACAGCCTTGCTTTATGGCCTCAGGAGGGATATAAACGGAAGGTTTTGACAGTAACTAATCATAATGTCATTTCATTATGTTGTATGGCTCTATAAGGTTTCCGTAATTCCCAGTATTATGTGACAACAGTTATTAAACCTGTGAGTTTTCATCTGCTCAGCGCTCAGACTGTTGTCAGTGATGTGACTTGGCTTTTGTCTTTTCTTCGCTGTAATCCATGCATGTGTAAGTGGATCCTCTAAGAGCAGGATAACTCCTTTTAAGCGGTTTTAAACACTACAGGAGGGACTAAAATCCTGTAACTTCTCATTTACCTCTGCACTTTACATCCTCGCATTCAGGTGATTAGACCTACTGCATCACCAAAAGACAAAATCCAGTTGAAAGAGGTGAGGAAGAGTGAGGCGGGGATGTTGAGTTGTTTGTGGAAATGTGAGGATGAACCAGCGGAGAGTGGCTGAAACGTTTGGAGTCATTTCAAGTGAACCCTGGTCGTCTTCGTGGGTAGGAGGTGAACCGGGCCCTGGCCTGCAGGAGGGGAAATGATCCGGGGCTTGGAGATGTGGATGGGGGTGGGGGGTGGGGGGCATTGAGTGAGTCAGTGGTGGCGGCTCTGGGATGGGGAGGGTCACACACAACCACACTCTTTGTGTGCCTATAATCCCCCCAGCCAACACAGCTTTGGCCAGGTTTCATCATGAAAGTGCCATGAAATAACTACTTTTTTTCTCTCCTTGCAGTAAATCTCCCCTAATCCTGCGGGCTGCGGAGACAAAGGCCTCTGGGACCTAATCCTGGAGCTTTTAGTGGGGCTGAGGGGCTGGCCGACAGAGCCTCTTCTAAATGACTTATTTCTATCGGACACTAATATAGCTTGACAGCCAAGAACAGCAAAAGGAGGAGGAAAAAGCCAGGGGGAAAAAAGAGCACAAACATTTTCACATATTTTGGAAGTTTGAGCAGATGATTGTGTGCGAGCGAGAGAAGTTCGATGAAAGGTCCACACAGCACAGACGTCTGCTTTTGTATTTGTGTGAATATCCGACAGAAAGGCAGCCGTTTGTTTCTGTGCGCTCGGTTTATGGTAAAGGAATGTACCTGTAGCGTCTCAGCGTGGATATGAATATGTGGCTTTTGTGTGTTGTGTCGAGAAAGTCGTGTTTTACACAGGAAATTATTTGGTTCTTACCGAGATTTTTAAAAAAAACCCAACAACTTCGATTTTAGAAGTGTTAGATAATTTATCTTGTTTGAAGAGTTAATTTCTTATTTTAAGTGTTCATCTTTACATGTTTATTTCCAGATTTAATAACCTTAATTCAAGAAATCTTGTCCAGTGAAATGATCGTTCTGCATGGAGAGATATTTCACTTGTTTTGAACACCTTTTTCCTCAGATTTAGTGCTTTTATCTTGGTTTTAGACATGTATTTTTTGCAGCGAAAAGCTTCATTTGGCATGACCTCAAGGGAAAATACATTTCAGTACCTCAAATAGCCTTGTTGATTTCAGTATTTTATCCTGTCACTTATTAACTATTAACATCTTTACTTTAACATATTGTGTTAATCCTGTTGTATTTTAAAGTATTTGGCTTCTAAGACAAGTAATATCCCTCAAAAAGTCATGTAAGTCATTAAAAAACAGACTTTAACCCATAAAGACCAGACATCCAAAACTATCGACTGATCTAAACTGTTGAATACATGTTCATCCACTAAATAATTGATGTAAAATACAGTTATTCATCTTTTCATGGCCATCAGATATGACCCATTTGGATGTTCAGAGGCTCCATAGTTACCATGGAAACACCATCATCATCTTCTACAACATTAATTCACCAGTAAAACCCATGGAGTTGGATCAGTGACAGTGGACGGACACACTGGGTTTGTGTTCAATTAATGAGAGATTTTACTAGAAAAAAAAAAGTCACTTTTTCTTCAGTTTTCTCTTTTTTTTTTTTTTTTTTTAATAACAAGCCTCAACTTTACTCTGAGCTTTTATGAACATCTACAGGATTAGTAAATTCAATATAGGAAAATACCTTATTTTCACTGAAAAAACACAAAATACAGAGGATAATATTACAATAAATGGTGATAAATTACTTAAGGAAGGTTAAATAGAGACCAAAAAAATTATTTGGGAATTGTCATAAAACAGTGGGTCCTTATGGGTTAAAAAAAAGACATAAAATGAATCAAACTTAACATTAAACATTATTAGACTCACAATACCTGTAAAACTAAAAAAAAAAAAACTAAAAAAAAAAATCTGAATTGGTTAAAAGAGTAGGAAATATGGATGTTTTGGTGTAAAAATATACTTCAAAGTACTATTACATGAACACAGCTGAGATGATTCA
Source organism: Ostorhinchus rueppellii (assembly GCA_030068375.1). Taxonomy (NCBI): domain Eukaryota; kingdom Metazoa; phylum Chordata; class Actinopteri; order Kurtiformes; family Apogonidae; genus Ostorhinchus; species Ostorhinchus rueppellii. Next base: position 10,811,007 of record JAQQZY010000020.1, on the reverse strand, counting down.
TACATACTATTATTATTATTATTATTATGACTGAAATGTCTGTTTAGTTAATGCATCCATCTCCTTTATCCAAGATAATATCACAATAAACGGTGATAAATTACTTAAGGAAGGTTAAATATAGACCCCCCCCCCCCCCCCCAAAAAAAAGGGAATTGTCATAAAAGTAACAGTGGGTTCTTATGGGTTAAAAAAATGACAAAATTAATCAACATTAAACGTTATTAGACTCAAAATACCTGTAAATCTGTTAAAAAAAAAAAATCCTCTGAATTGGTTAAATGAGTAGGAAATATGGATGTTTTGGTGTAAAAATATACTTCAAAGTACTTTTAAATGAACACAGCTGAGATGATTTCTACATACTATTAGTATTATTGAAATGTCTGTTTAGTTAATGCATCCATCTCCTTCATCCAAGACAATTTGTCCAATTAGAACACCTCCAAAAGTCCTAATTCGGATGTAAGACGTGAGTGTGATTTTCCTCTAACCCTAAATGTTGCATGTTTGAAGGTGTTGGTGATAAAGTCCTCCTTTTCCTGAGGGTCTGATCCAGTCCTGCTGGTCCTGGGAAGACTCTGAATTTAGCTGAGCTGGATCTTCACAAATACTTCTGAATGGCCAGGGGTAGATTAACTTCACATAGTGACAGTTTATAGGCAAAATATGGTGGCTGTTAGCAAAACAAGCCCTTAGAGAAACCCCCTCTGAGAGAAGACTGTCAAAACCAGCGGCAGAGGAGAAAAAGGGCCGAGAAGGGAGGACAATCAAAGGCTGTTATTTTAATCTGTCCTGCCTCGGAGATTAGCCCACCACATTGTTTTAATTGTTTTAAAGGGAGGGAATGAAACGCTCGCTTGTAGGGGGATCCTTGGCATAAATCTCTCAAGTTCAATAGTTTCAAAAAACTTGAGCTCCTTGCAACCCCCCTCTCTTCCCTCATCCCACCTAATCCCGGCTAATGCCTTTCTTTCTATTGGCTAATGGTGCAGGGGAGCCTGGGTAAATGCTACTTAAATAGTCGTGGGTGAGAATATTTTTCAGAGAATTAGATCCGTGCCGTGACAAAGAGCGCTGCTGTGTGAGGATACAAGGCCCAGGGAGTCCAGGAGGAAACTAAACGCTCCGCACTTTGGCGCACTTTGGGGACGCACCTGGGTCCGCTGGTCCGGCTCTGGATCTGGATCCGGATCTCAGGTAATAAACAGGGAAGAAAACGCAGCGGGAAATGCACTCCAAGAAGAGGAAAATCTGCTGATCTGTGGAGAAGGCGCGTTAATGGAGGATTGGATTCCGATTTAATTTGGCGTTTTACCCGAAATACTTCAAATTACGCACACTGTAAAAAGTCAAACATTGAATCAACTTGAATATTTTCTTCAATAGGTCACACATAATTACAAATGACATTCAGTGGGATTTAATGTGGTTCACTCAGCTATTTTTTATGTGTGACCTATTGAAGAAAACATTTAAATTTGATTCAATGTTTTACTTTTTACAGTGTAGGCGTAAAAAGGAGAACCAAGTGCGCACCCACGTCCAAGTCCATCTGAGACCTTTGACTTTAACAAGGTACTTCTCATATTATTTTTCTCTCTATTTAACCTTTCTTAAGTGATTTATCATCATTTATTATAATATTATCTTCTGTATTTACTTTTTTTCCGTGTAATTGAGGTGTTTTCCTGTATTTAATCCGGTGAACATGTTATTGTTCATTAAAGCTCAGAGTAAATTCAAAGGCTCAACAGAAAACTGAAGAAAACGTAACTTTTTTTAAGTAAAAATCTGTCATGAACTGAACATAAACCCAGTGCGTCCATCCACTGTCACTGATCCAACTCCATGGGTTTTACTGGTGAAGGTGTTGTAGAAGATGACGGTGTTGCCATGGTAACTACGGATCCTCTGAACCTCCAAATATGGTCATATCTCATGACGATGAAAAGATGAAGAACTGTATTTGACACCAATTATTTACATGGATTGAGAGGATTAACAGCACAAACAGTTAAGATCAGTAGCTGTTTGGGTCTTTATGGGTTAATAGTAACATTTCTCTGTGTTTTCCTGCAGAATTGTTCTAATAAAGAACAAATCTACTTAAATTAACTCGATTCACACATTTTTGCTGCTAACTACATTAATATGGAGCCTTTACTTGATTAGTTGGGTGTTTTTTTCCTCACCTATTAACCCATAAAAACCCAAACATCCACCATCTACTGATATAAACTGTTTAATCCACTAACCCATATAAAGAATTGATGTAAAATACAGTTCTTCATCTTTTCATGCTCATCAGATATGACCCATTTGAATGTTTAGAGGCTCTGTAGTTACCATGGAAACACCATCATCTTCTACAACAGTGATTCCCCAGTAAAACCCATTGAGTTGGATCAGTGACAGTGGATGGACACACTGGGATTATGTTCAGTTCATGAGAGATTTGTTAAAAATGTCACAAAATCCTAAACTTTACTCTGAGCTGTTGTAAAACATCTACATGATCAGTAAATTAAATGTTGGAAAATACCAGGTTTTTACTGAAAAGAAAAAAGTACAGAACATAATATCACAGTAAATGGTAATAAATCACCAAAGGAAGGTTAAATATAGAGAAAAATATTTGGGAATTGCCATAAAGGTAACAGTGGGTCCTTATTGGTTAAAAAAAATGTGATAAAACTCATCTTAATTCAACTTAACATTAAACATTATTAGACTCACAATACCTGAAAATCTGTAGAATAAAAAAATAATTTAAAAAAGGGCAAAAATCTTTTATTGAACTGGTTAAACAACTTGGAAAGATGGATATTTTGGAGTAAAAATATACTTAAAAGTACTATAACAGTTATTATTCATACTGTTGTTGTTGTTGTTGTTATTAGTTTATTTTGTTGTTGTTGTTGTTGTGAACACACGTCACACTGGGTCTCTGGGTTAAAAGGGTTTATTTTCTAACAGATAATTCTCCAAATGGTTTCATCCACAGTTTGAGGATGAACTCGTTGAATTTCTGCGGGGCTTCGGGCGGAGCTGCGTTCCCCCTCCCCGGGGTCAACTCCATGCTGTTCGACCTCCACCACCAGATGGCGGAGCAGTACCACGTTTACCCCGCGGCCCCGGGCCCCGCCGTGCACACCCTGTCCGTGGCGGAGCGGCTGGCAGGTGGGTCCGGTTCTGAGGGAATCCCACCAGACTGAGGACATGCAGTATTCTGTTTTTAACATTCAACCTGTGACTATAGCGGAAAAGAAAGAAAATAAAATAAATGAATGAATTAATCAATAATAATAATAATCATTATAAATAAATAAATAATAATAGTAATAAATATATTTTTAAATCTAATGTGGGAGGGTTTTTTATGATGAAAGTAATTTAATGCTGATATTGATGGGATTATACAGATAATATATGTAATAACAGCTTTAACAAACATTAATACACATATAGTTTCACATTTATTTACTTTTCAGATGCTTTTTCTTTACAAATACTTGCATTATCATCAATATTATAAATCAAACCAATCAGACGGGTTATTAATCCTCCTGAGACCCAAGAAAGGAAAAATTTTAGCTTTTTTTTTTTTTTTTTACTTGATATAATTGACTTTATTGGAAACAACATGATGTAACAGTTTGCTCACATACATTTTTCCTTCTTTTTTAATGGAATGCTCTTTACAATGAACAGCATTTGTATTTTCATTTATTTTTATAAATTAAGCAAAAATGCATCACAGTGTCTCAGGAGGACGTTGAACACGATGCTTTTATTTACATTCTAATCTACATTTAAAAGAACACTAAGAGTTCAGTGAAACTCTGAATTCAAGAGTCTGATGCAATGAAACATTTACTCTTGCACTTTACTTTTATTAGTTCTGTTGTAATAAATTACAAATCTACTTCCTGGTCATCATTACATTGGTTCGATTTATACATTTTAGTTGCAAATTCTGAATTCAGATATTTGAAGTCATGCAACAGTGGAGCGGTTACTGCTGTATTTTACTTTTGTTTAATTTTATTTACTGCATGAAACAGAAAAAGTACAAATAGAAATTAGAAGTGTTACTTTGTGATCAATTTAACTACTATTAATAGCCCAATAATAACATTTCTGCATATTTTCTTGTATTATTGTCGTAAATGATAAAAAATGGTCCTCATTAAATGGACTGTATTTTTAGATTTTATCAGCAAATTCTGACTTCAGCAGTTTGATTTAATGGAGTGTAAGAACTTTTATTCTAATGGTGTTTAATACATTCAATAAATAGACAGTAAATATGTTATAATATGTACAAATAGTAATCTGAAAGTGTTGTTTTAATAAAGAAAAAAAATAAACCAAGAACTTTTAAAGAGTTTTTTGCAGTTGAGTCTACCGTAGTTTGGTCAAAGCTTCTTTCTTTCTTTCTTTCTTTCTTTCTTTCTTTCTTTCTTTCTTTCTTTCTTTCTTTCTTTCTTTCTTTGTTTCTT
>JAQQZY010000020.1:10793417-10805364 GCA_030068375.1 Ostorhinchus rueppellii | reverse complement strand
TCTTTCTTTCTTTCTTTCTTTCTTTCTTTCTTTCTTTCTTTCTTTCTTTCTTTCTTTCTTTCTTTCTTTCTTTTTAGTTCATACACAAACATAATACAAAACTGCTCACATTCATATAATAACAGACGTGTCTATGAAGCCACAGATGGATTTCCTGTTTAACTCGGTGCTTTGTTCTGTCCTCTTGGTTTCCAGAGCTCATTCTAGAGGCTCGTTACGGGAACCAGCAGAAGCAGCGTCGCAGCCGGACGGCGTTCACCGTGTCCCAGTTGCAGGCGTTGGAGAAAGCCTTCCAGCAGACCCAGTACCCGGATGTGGGCATGAGGGAGCGGCTGGCGCTGTGCATCAACCTGCCTGAGGCTCGCATTCAGGTGGGATTATGGGATAGTTTTACCTCAGCTGAACCAAAGGTCAAAGGGTAGAGGGTGTCGGACACTGGACAGATACTAAAGCCCTTTGTTTTGTGACACTGGGATCTTTAAAGACAAAAGAAATTAGCTGAAACTGCATCTGTGGATCCTTATAATATTCATTTAAGAAGGAAAAGTAAAGAAAAACTGATTGGCAACAATAAAGCTTCACTGTAAAAAGTAAAACATTGAATCAGCTTTAAAAAATGTTCTTCAATAAGTCACGCATTAAAAAAATCTGTTATTAATTGGTATTGAAGAACATTTTTTAAGTTGATTCAATGTTTTACTTTTTACAGTGTTGAAATAGATGACTGTGACTGAAAAACATTATTTTATAACAGACAGAACACTTTATGGATTTATGGTGATGTTTCCATTGTTTATAAAGTGTAATTCAGTATCATATAAATACAAATAAATTATAATAAATAATAAATGCACTAATAGATATAATCACTACACTGTTTTTTTTTAACTTATACACAGTCATTTCAACTTATTTATATTCTATTATAATATTCCAACTTTATTTGCTGCATTTATATTCATTTTATGTATAATTCAGTGTTTTCTCTTTGTTGCTGTGTATTGTGTTATGTTTACACCACATATCTCCATTTGCATCTGTTCTATCTGTAGTTTCGTTTTGCTTGTTTTTTTCATTTTTGTTGCCGTGTGCTGCAGTATTTTTACATTTATGGCTGCAATCCATGATTATGTCTGTGTTTGTTGTGGTTACAAAGTACTTTAATAGCTTTCTAGGCTGACACCATTCCACTGACTGTCAAAGTAGTTGTAATGTTCGTATAAGACAACACATCTGAATCAATCTAAAGTATATACTTAGATTAAATGTCTTTTGTAACTTTCTTCAAGTTACAGGGCTGCCACCTATTGTTTATTGATCTATTGACTATATTTTCACTTTGTTTATTGCTTTTTTGGGTCTATAAAATGGAAATAAAAACTTTAAAAACAGTTTCCCAAAACCTAAAATGATGTCTATTTCCAAAAAAGCAAAGACATCATAAAGTAAATATTAGTTATTTTCGTGAGTATTTGTCATCAGATTTAAACCAACTTAACAGTGACTGAACTCAGACTTGAACATAACTCAAATAACCATTAGATGCACCATGGGTTTGTGGTTCATGCAGTCAAAAACACAATGTCTGTACTGTAGATGTAGTTCAGGTGTTTTATTCTCAGGTTGTATGTTTTAGTTTTTATTATGGTCTGTTTTATAATGAGAACATCAACCTGCTCAGGGACTACAGGTGGAAATTAGTTAACACTAGTGCTACAACCTGGCACCTTTTTAACCCTTTCATGCATAGTGGTCACTCCAGTGCACAGTTGTTCATGTCCTCTTGTATATTCTTGGGTTTTGTTGTTTTAGTTCCATATCAGATAACACAGTGGATACTTATGCATCATCTCATATGCTGACATTCATATCATTACTGTAACTTTACATGTTTAAGTGTAAATTAATTGCCCGTTATTGTTATTAGACTGTAATTAACTTTTTTTTTTTTTTAACAAAAAGGTCTTTTTTGCATATTATCTCCCCTAAGTGAGTAATGACTATTAAAGTATGATAAATTGTGAGAAAACATCAGATTAGCTTCATTAAAAATCTGTTTATTTCACAGTTTTGACACAAATACATGTTTCTTTGCTTCAGATATTAAACGCATGGTGTCCAGCTGAGTGGATGCTTTTGTCACGTCATGAAAAATAGGTTCATAAGAAAATTTTCAATCACAACGAGTTTTTTTTTCATGCCTAAAGACCAAAAAAATCTTGATTAAGGTTCTCATAATTTATGCATGAAAGGGTTAAGGTTCATGTATATAATGCATTGTTCCTTTGCAAATAAATAAATCAAATGAAATCAAATGGAAAAAGGTTTTGCAGGCAAACAATTAAGGCCTATTTACTGCTTCTGCTTCTCTCGTCATCCTGGCTGACTGACTGTGACTCACTGGTAAAAACCATAGGCCCACACAGGTGCATGCTGGTCTCTTTTGGTACTGCTTATTTATGCCCAAGTGCCCACGGTCTAAAGCAGGGGTGTCAAACTCATTTTAGTTCAGGGGCCACATTCAGCCTAATATGGTATAAAGTGGGCGGGACCAGTCAAATATAAATAATAGGATAAGAACTTTTGAATGAAAAAGCAGAATTTTCAGTAATGAAAATGTTTACATCTATGAATTGTACTCTGAAAATTCTTAAGTAAAATAAATGCAAAGTTAACATTCCACCTTAGTTTATCATTTATACATGTGAATCACAATTTAGAGATCACAGTGGATCTACAAATACACAAAATATGAAATAACAGGCAGAATAGCATTAAAATTCCACATACTTCTCTTAATAAATTTAAGGTTATTCACTTTTTTTTTTTTAATATAAAAGGCTAGTCTGTAAATGTAAACATTTTAGTGTAATTTTACCTTTTTTTTTTTTTACACTAAAACAAAGAGAAAAATTATCAGTTTTCATTATTTATAGGTTATTATGATAGTATTTTATTCGTCTGATCCACTTTAAATTAAATTGACCTAAAATGATTTGAACATCCTTGATTGTTCATATCTTTAGTGTAATTTTTGCGTTTCACAAATTCATTCCAGGGGCCGGATTGAACCCTTTGGGGGGCCGGATTTGGCCCCCAGGCCACATGTTTGACACCTGTGGTCTAAACCAATAAGAAAAACAAAACAAAAGGGTGTAAATACTAAAAAATTAAAGTAAAAACCATTAGAGTCATATGCATGGGTATGTATATGTGTGTGTGTGTGTGTGTGTGTGTGTGTGGGTGTGTGTGGGTGTGTTACTGGTTTAGACAAAGGGGTATTGTGTATTATTATTTTTTGCTTCCTTGAATTTTCACTTCAATATTCTGTTGTGCAAAGAAGTCAGTTAGTAGCAGTCAGGAAGCTTGTACCATTTTCCTATTCAAAATAATTTAATAAAAAAAAGTTTTAAAAATATTCTAAATATTAAACAAACAAAAAAGCAAACAATGAAAATTAAACAAATAGCAAAAAAATACAAAATTACTAAAAAAAACAAAAAAAAATTAACATTGAACAAAAAAGTAAATGGACAAATAGCTCCTACAGTTATAAATACAGTTGTAGATTAACTTAATCGTCAACATCTAATCAATTCATTATTACAGCTCTGTCTACACTTTATCACTATATACAACTTTTTTCTACTCGTAAACATTCATTTCAGTTCCAGGTCTCTGGTTATGGAAAGTTCAAGGTTTCCTATCTGACATGTGACTGGTTCTAACGCTCGCTCTGTCTTATCTAGGTGTGGTTTAAGAACAGGAGGGCAAAGTTTCGTAAAGGCCAGAAGGGCTCCCCTCTCTCCGGAGACCAGGGTTTAGAGGAAGCTCCGCATCGCAGCAGTAAACCGGGACAGGAGGATGTCAGGACAGAAGACAAACGGGACGTCACCACATCCTGCAACGACAGCACCCACGACCCTTCGCCTCCACCTCCTCATCTTCCTCCGCCTCCTCATCCTCTTCTCACTGTTGGGAAAAGTCAGAAGGTCACCCCCCCGACCCCTCATTCGGACTCTGAGGTCTCACAGTGCCGTCTCGGACTACACTCCCCGACGCTTTTCCCCTTCGTGACGGGGGACAGCTTCACCCACCCGCCTCACCCACCTGTCGTCCTCCCTCCCGTGTTCTGGCCCTTCGTCCAACAGCACAGATCTGTCCTGGGGGTCCCTCCGTCATTAGTTACTAAAAACTGCAGCCTCTCCATTCAGACCGCCTCCTCTAATAAAGCTGTGCCTTTCCCTCACCTGGGACTATAACTGTAGACCACAGGTGTCAAACATGGAACCAAAACCAGCCCACTAAAGGGTCTGATCCGGCCGGTGGGATGAATTTGTGAAATGTAACAGAATTACACTGGAGACATGAACAGTGATGGATGTTAAAATATTTTCAGTCAATTCAATCTAAAATGGGTCAGAACAGTAAAATACTATCATAATAAACTGTAAATAGTGAAAACTGCTAAATTTCTGCTTGTTTTAGTTTTGAAACAGTCAAATTACACAAAAATGTTTACATTTACAGACTAGACTTTTATATAAAATGTGAATAACCTGAACAAATATGAACAATCGGAAATGTCTAAAAAGAAGTATGTCTAATTTTAATAATGTTCTGCCTTTTACTAAATGTTTAGTGTATTTGTAGATCCACTATTAGTGATCTGTAAGTTATAATGCATATTTATAAATAATAAACTAGGCGTAATGTTGTTAAAAGTGCACTTACTTTTTAAATGAATTTTCAGGTTCATATTTGTTCATGTTGCGTTCAAGTACAGTTTGTAGATGTAAACATTTCACTACATAATTTAACTTTTTTCACTCAAAAACAGAGAAAACTTTGGAGTTGCCTGTATTTATAAGTTTGTATTCTATTATTTTTTACATTATTTTACAAGTCCGGCCCACTTTAGATCATATTAGGCTGTGTGTGGAACTGAACTAACATGAGTTTGACAGCCCTGCCATAGACTGATACACCTAACATATGGACCAAAACACTGGACGCCTGAAAGGGAAAAGACTTTCATATATAAAACTGACACCTTGACACATCAAACATGCATCTGTGGTTACAGAGTTTTATCAAATGCCTGGAATCTAAATCTGTACAGTCACTTTTTGATAAATATTTGTAGTAGACACATTTTCACTTATTATCTAGCTGATCTTTTTACATTATAGTTTTAAGCAGGTTCAATCTTCAGCAGTAGAATCACTGTATAAGGTTTTATTATACTGTCAGTTCATAGTAACAATGACAAAGACCTGTGACTACAACATGGTAATATGAAATAAAACGATTTGTTCCTCAACATTCACTTTTTTTAATCCTAGTTTTATGAAGTTTATATGATTGAAGTGTGTTTATTGTGGTTCCACAGTACTTTAACATCTTTCGAACTCATTCCACTCTCTGTTAATGTAATGGTTTAAATGTTTTTATGACAACACAAATCCAATCAATCTGAAGAATACAGTTAGACTAAAAGGCTTTAAAGAAGCTGCAGCAAATGTGGACAAAACCTTTCACATGTAATGTGTAAGAGTCAGCATCAAATAAACATGAAATCACCAATATTTGTAAAAAAAAAAAAAACAAAACAAAAAAACATAACCATTAATTTTATAACAATGATTTAAACCACGAAGCCAAAGTCAACTTTATAGTCTGTACATGTATGAATGATGAAAAGGGGCAACTTATAGTTTGTTTAAACTCTTATTTTTTTCTGTCATTTTTTCTGTCAAACACTCAAACAAACCAACAATACTTTTTTTATTTACAGCAATATATGATGAAGTAAACAATATTTTACTATTGGATTTACAACTGTCTGATTTCAAAGTTATTAGTTAATACTTTGAAAATGCTCTATTACATGTAAAACTTAATTTCTGAATACAGTACTATGAACAATTATAACTATGCAAAGTACATGTCACTTTGCAGTAAAATTGTTGGTGTTGGATAATTAGATATGATGCTTTTGATTCATTTTACTGCTGCAGGTGTTAAAGGCTGAGCTACTTTGAAGTACGTTATATACTAATGGTGATTTAATCTGAAGTAATGCATTACATTCTATCTGATCGTCATATTTTTGTAATCAATTTAAAGTTCTGCGAGAGCCAGGTTTAAAAAAAATACAAAACAAAAAAACTTTTCATGAACTGAGGAAAGAGATCCAATGAATCCAAAAAGAAGATTTTTAAGGGTTTATTCAGCTTAAGAATGAGGAAAACCTGAATTCAAGCACATAAAGGAATGCTTCAGTCTTAGGCTGATCATTAATAGGAATAGTAAATGTTAATAAAGCTGTCAAACAAATATTACGGAGTAAAAATACAATATTTGGCTCTTGTGGAAATATTATGTTGTGGATCAGAAGTTCAAAAAGACCCCAAGATATATCACTGCACTAATAATAACAATAAGTATTAGGCTATATGATCTTTACCAGCTTTATGTTAGGTTATCTTTAAATTTTGACAGGAATAGTTAACAAAAAAAAGTATAATTTTTAACCACATTGACCAATTTCCAGTCACTACGCACACGTCATGTTTTTCGCTATTCACTAAATGGCTGCGTCACTTTTTCGACGTAGCGCGGTGCTGAGAGCCAACGTGACGCTGTGGGTATCGGCAGCCGAGGGAGGCTTAAAGAGACAACAGTAAAATCATAGCAACTTGAGGGCAAGAGAAATGAAAAAGATACGGGCGACGGAAGAACCATGAAATCGACTGCCTTCCGATAACTAACATTTAAAGGTAACAAGCTTCCTGTCGGCGATAGAAATTCACCCGCAGATGTTTTTAGAGTATATCCGTCTCCGTATGGTGTATTAACGCTCTTGCTAATGTTTCGTGTGCTAGCTTGCTAAGTGGCTAACTTGTAAGCTAAGCGGTAAGAGAGCCCAGGCTGCCGTTGGTTTGCAGTCGGTTGTTTAGGATTAAGGAGTTGCCCGGCAGTGGCCAGGATAATGGCTAACGTTTTAGCTGGAATCTGAAGCCAAAAGGATCATCTCAGGTGAAACAATGAAGCCTTTTATCGTACTGTTATTCCACTCGATGGCATTAGTTTCAGTGTCGTTGGGGATGTTGTTATTTCTCAGTTATTAAGCATTTAGTAAGTGCCCAGGTTAATGTAGCTTGGAGAATGTCAATCAATGAATATTTTATGCTCTGTCCTGCTTCGTATTGTTCAATTTGCTCTAACGCTAATTCACTAACAGTTGGCATTATTGTGAGCATATGGTACGATCTTGTTGATAGATCTTGCTAATGTTAAGTCATTAGCTGTTTTTAATCAGGCATTGGGCCAGAAGAAACGGTGTTTTTGGTAAGTGCTAGCTGTGTTAGCTTCATTTAGATGTGCTTTCTCAGCTCCGGCGCAGGATGAACATTTATTTTACTCAAACTGATGGTTGTCGTTGCGCTCAGACAGAAGAGGAGGATGGATTAACCGAAATGCACTGACTGCGATTGAAATATACGAGGCTAACTGGATTTAAGTGACGTCCAGATAGCTGAAGAGTATCTGGCCTTGTCTACCGAACCAGCTAACGTCAGTCTTCTGTTAGCGCTAGGTTTTCTGCAGACACGTATCGCCAAGCTTTCCTAATGTTAGAAAATGTTTTTGGATTCTCATCTCGTACCGAAACCCTTTACGAAGCATAGAAACGCGGACGTGGGATCACCCGAAACTAACGCTAAATGACAGCTGCCAAACACTAACGTTATTCATTAGCCAGCTAGCACTGTTAACGTTAAATGATAACGTAGGCTAGCGTTGACTTAAACCCAAGTAAACACATATTCCGTATCTTAACCGGCGGAAAATTGAAAAACCAAGTGTGGCACTGTTGGCTTTAGACAAATTGGGACTATTTGGGCGCAGTTAGTTGAATACTAGAGCCATTTAATTGTTTAATGTTGCGTTGCATTCAGCCAGCTAGCTGTACTGACTAACACTGTAGCAGGCTGACATTTATAGCCTCAAACTCAAGATTTTCGCCAGCGACATAACAGACATATTCATAACTGTTCTAAGATCCGTCTTTCATTGTAAGTATTCTCATATAGTATGTTTTTAACCACCTGACAGCTGACTTGATAAACAATCTCAACTTCCTGAATTGAGTAAGTCTAGACATCTTCCCATTGTTTGCAAAAGTTAACTGAGAAAGTACGTCATTTAGATCTGTGTTGTTTTCCACGAAGATCTACGACATTTCTTGGTTACAAACAGTATTGCATCCATTTTAAATGTATGTGCCAGTTTTTTGGGTCACCTTGATGGTAGAAGTGCTTACCACAGTGTACTTCACCATTGCTGCAGTTGCTGTGATCATTTGACAGGCTCTATTAACTTTCATCCACCAGTTCATTGTACCTTTGAATCTCGTGACCAGGCAGGTTAGCAGCAGCTTCTTTCCTACACAGAGTACTGCCATGCTTCTTTCTGCAGGGAACAGATGACAGGAGAATGGCTGACAGTATACGTAGTTCTAAGCGTTTTCCTTTTTCTCCAGTGAGCTTATGGAGCAAATGCATATATTGGCTTTATGAGCTATGTCATTGTTTATTTATATGCCTCAGAACGATTTAGACTTCAGTAGATGGTGGTATGTGAAAATAGATTTTGTCGCCTGTTGTTAGTTTCATATAAAACAGATTAAAATGACATCAAAATAACATTTTGTTATTTATCAAATATACAGTGTTTTACTCTGTTACATAAACTTAGTATTAGTTTCCAGTTTCCTCTAGCTAGTGCTTTGATGGATAGATACAGTTGAACTAGCTGTACACGAGATTGTATCCAGTCCTTCCAATGTTATGTCTCCTTATGAGGCAGACTTTATGATGGGATGAGGCATTACAGTGGTGATTGATCCGTGTAAGTGCCTTTCCATAGGAAAGAGTAGCTGCCCATAACAAGTGCCAGCATTATACCTGCCCCCCTCGACAACATTCACATCTCAGATCATGGATGTAGAGGGTTACAGGAGCTGTCTTGGGCAGAGATGTGTAAACTTTACCATTTGCCAGAAGCCGGTCAAATATCACCACCAGTGAAAGCTAAAATTATGGTTGTCATCAACGTAGTTCGGGCTTGGCATTGTTTCCATAATGGTGTACGACTTATTTTGATATATTGGTGCTTGTCTCATCACCATTCTGCTTCATGCAGGGCCTCCTTGATGTATATTTGTATTTGTATTTTTAGTATAGTACATGACTCCTTTTGCCCAAACTTTTATGAGATGTATACACGTCCACAAGTAGGAGGACTGATGCTGAAACTTTTTAGAAGATGAGGAGCACCATTGTATTTTCATTTATTTTTGTATTATCTAAAATCTGTAATTGCGATCTTCTTCAGTCTGTTTGAGGTTTTTAAAAATATGTTTAATTGTAAAATGGGCCTTTTCTTCTCCACCATTCACTGTGGAATATTTCTGCTCTTATTGATTGCTTTATTGAATTTGTCTTGTGCTGGTCTGATGCAAGATCTCATTTCAGCTGTAGTAAAGAACAGCCACAGTAGGCATAATTTGATCTTCAACTAAAAGGTCTGAAATTTTTGCCCTGAAAATTTTAATCTTCTAATGGGCATGAAGTAATATAGCAACCGAACCCAATTGAGCTACTACTTTTTCCATTATTTTTGGCTCTCATTAATTTCTTCACAGATTTTGCTTGTTTGATATTTGACAGTTTCTTTCATTGCGTGTAGAATGAGCCAGCCACTGGTGGATTAATCTCATTTGCAAGGAGAGAACATAGTGAATGTGTTTTTCATCTATTTTGACTTGTTTTTTTCTTTTTGTGCCTATAGATGCACAAAGCATGCATGAAATTTGGACACGTAATTACATCGAGACTACAACCAATGCTATGTGACAATGTGACACAGGCTTTGAAAAAATGGATCTCATCAGATGTGTTCAAAAGATCTTTCCCAGACACAGACATTTTGGAGTGATAGGCTTAATATTGCTGTCTCTACATATTTATTGTCTAGAACATACAACTCTACAGGTGTTTTTATTACTTGTATGCAATTGCAACTTGTTGTGCTTGACAACCTACGCTTGTTTCTCCATTTATAAACCAGGAGATGTTCTTAACTTAATAGTTAATTATCTCACTATTCCCTGTGTAATTATCACTAAACCTAGTGAGCAGTAAATTGAGATGGTAGACACTGATTTTCCTTCAGGGCATTACAGAGGGCTGAACAATCAGTTGAAACCGCATTATGGCCAAGTTTGATATCCACATTGCTGGACCACAACAATCATTATAAAGTATTGTAGTGCTAGAGAGATGTCTTGGCCTACAAATCATAATCGAACATGCTTGTTTGGTATAAAGTCCAGCAAAGGTAACATTACCAAAAGGAAATGTAACAGTTACTGTAATTATAATAATCACAATAAGTATTTGGTGCACACATTTTTCAACCCAAGCTCTACATAGTGGATAAATTCACACACTCAGATTAAATGACAAGAAATATAGTCCACTATATATTGAATATGGTGTTTGGACACATCCTCTGTGCTATTGAATGCCATTGATGTTTACAGACTGATTTCTCTGTGTTGCTTTTGCAGATATCCAGCTGACATCTGGGTCTCCTGGTTGCCTGCGTCTCTCCTGCAGACTCGGGGTTGCCTCCTCTGCCGTGGCCCTACAACATGGAGAGTGTCCACTGTGTCACTGAAGGCTGACCAGAGGGGAAAAGGCTCTCCAGGAGATGTTCCTAAGTGGCCTTGTGGACGCAGTAGCTGGTCTTCGGAGTGGCTTTTTATGACGAGTATTGTATGTACATCTGCGGTCACATCCTAGCACAACCTGCCTCTTCTTCAGGCGGGGACATGGAAGACTAGGTCCGGCACTGGAGAAACCCACTTGACTGGAGCCTCTCTGACAAACAAGGAAGAAGACAAAAAGGGAAGCACTCAGCAGAAGAACTGCCTGATAGACACAGCAGGCACTTCAGCTGTAGTTTCAGCTCATTTAAAGTGTCCTCCGAGTCATTGCCCATTTTCAGCAACACCTTTCTCCTGAAAGATTTGTCTCCCTCCCCCTTACTAAAGCATACTCTGCTGGCGTTATCGGAGTTTCTATGGTTTGCATGGCTGGAGAATAACCGTGGAGAGGCCAGGGTATCACAAGCTTATGGATTTTGACAAGAGAGGGGGAAAGGGAGAAGCAGAGGAAGGGAAAAAGATGTCTAAGACGGCAGGCAGCAGGACTGGACATGGGGGCCGGAGTTCAGGGACCAATTCTGGAGTTCTTATGGTTGGCCCAAACTTTCGTGTTGGTAAAAAAATCGGCTGTGGGAACTTTGGAGAGCTGCGGCTGGGAAAAAATCTCTATACTAACGAATACGTGGCCATCAAATTGGTAAGTATTCTCTCTCCCCTGAGATTGCAGGGTTGGTGTAAAAACATCTTGCAACACCTGCTCACAAAGCACCAGAAATAGTTGTAATCTGCCTGCATCACTGCTTTGCTTAAATGATGCTGGTGCGCTTTTGTTTCGTATAGGAAATGTGGTAATTTTATTGCAATGTGTAAGTCACTGTTTGACCTCAGACAAGCCAGACACAGGATGTAACCTCTACCCCACTCCTTGTCAAACATGGTACTATGCTGTTAATGAGTGAACCGTGCTCTTATCTTTATCAAACAGGGAAAGAAGAATATGGCTGATATTAGTGTAATCTAATCTTAACTATAATCCAAACAGTCTTGTTTGAAGCAGAAAAAATTTACTAAAATATATGCAATGCAGCATAATTTCCTACATTTTAAAGACACGGGGGAAATCTTTTGTAATTTACTTGAATGTATACTGGAGTGAACTTTATGTTGTTAAAAGTAGATCCAGTTCGGAAATGTGTAGTTTGTGTATATATA
>JAQQZY010000020.1:10777598-10792742 GCA_030068375.1 Ostorhinchus rueppellii | reverse complement strand
TATAAAATCTGAACTTCCTATACATCTATTCTACATTTTTGTCAGGAGATTAATATTGTGTTGAAGCTCTCCCTCCCAGTAAGCTCACACTAGGCCTTATGAGCGATCAATAATTTACTGAGTCTTTTTGTTTTGTGTCAGCATGAACTTTTTTTTTCCTCAGAGCCACCGGTGCAGCAGCATTCAGCCAAGCTGCGAAAAAACCACATGAAATGTCAAGGCCTGTTTGTTTTCTGATTGTTAGATTCTAGGCCAGTCAGTTTAGTGAGCAGCTCAACCATTTCCTCTTCAGCTCTTCTATTCCGTTTTTTTCCCCCCTTTTTGATATTAAATGTGTAGCCGCTTCCAGCACTTCGACCACTGGAAGATCTTATTTTTCCTCTGACAGACTCTGGTTTAGTCCGTCGTCATGCTGAAGCCGCTGGGGGCTCGGCGTCATCTCCACCACAGCCACACAGCTCTGTGTATGATTATCCTTACATTTGTATCTCTCAGGGAGGTCATTATCTCCGAACGGGCATCCACTGAAGGCTTTGCTAACCACATAGAAGGCAGAGGTTAGCAAACAGCTGTAATTGCAGTTCTCCTCTTCTTCAAAATCTTAAGTTGTGCTTGTTGCCGCTCCTCCTTGCCTGTGAACCCTCCCATCTGTTTTGGTATTTTTATCCCCATGGTGTCTGGCTATATCTGGACCTGGCATTAGGGCCACAACACTGTTCCTTGAATCCCCACTGGACCCAGCATTTATCTAGATGTATAATGGCAAGAAGAGGAAGCGAGTTATTGGTGTTAACAAGGTCAACAAAGCCCAGCTAATAGTAGGGCCTATTTCGGATTTAATTTGTAAATCCAAATTTTTGACACTTACTCATGTTTTCTTTCATGTCGATTTTTATTTTCAGTCTCTAATGTTTAAAAATAGTCCTGTTGGATTTATATTTTTAACACAAACCAGGGAATTTTTGTATTAAGTTAAGAGGTTTTGAGTCTGAATACTGAAGGGCTTCTCGAGGGCTAACCCAGACTCCAGCACAGTTGTCTGTCCACGTGTTTCTGTCCGTCCGTGCTCCCTGGGGTAACCCAGTGAATGTCACTGTCTGTCCAGTTAGGCGTCCGTTTCGTCAGAGGCTGTTACTGAGCTCTTCCTCATGCGCTAAAACAAATAACAGCCCTGTTATCCTCGACCACCTGCTAACACATGCTCGGCAAGAGTAGTGTCTCCTTTTTGTCTTTTCACGACAAATGTTGACTTTTTTAGGCGGAACCTGTTGAATTTGAAGTGCAATGAATATTGTAAAGTTGTGTTGTTTGTACTGAATTTTACATTTAATGCAGTGATGATTTATAAAGTAGATTAAATATTATTCATTAACTAATTCTTTTACAGTGAATTTCCAATTTGACATCTGTATATGGCCTGTTTTGGTCAGCGTTCATCCAAATCATGAACACAAAGTCAGATTATTAAGTTTTTTGTTTTTTTTTTAATTATTATTGCTGCTGAAGTTCATACATGAACTCAGTGAATCGCATGTTACATTCCAAGCTATCAGTGTTCCCCGGTTGTCAAAATATACATGTTCTTAACTGATCAACTGTTGCTCTCAATAAAACTGACGCATCATGTTAATTATTACCTTGTGACTGGTTGCAGTTGTTTTCTGACTGGTAAAAATTAGTATAGTTTTTGTTTTTTGCTTTGGAGTAAATTTGGAGTAATTACTTGTGAAGGACAGCCTGTCGTGATTTCTGAGTATGGAGCTCGTTTCTCTGAAGTGATTTTCAGACTTGGCTGATTATTTGCTGCCTGCCAGCACCTGGGACAAAGGTGAAAACCAGTGTCACCCCGCTCCGTCATGTGATGGCAGAGATATAGATGCAGGGCAGACCAATGCACTGTATTCTCTGCCAATAGGTCTCCAACTGCTGTGAACGTTACAGCAAAAAAGCGAAAGAGAAGGGGGAAACTGCTAAGTGCTGAAAGGTCGTCTTTGTACTAGGTCTTGTCGACACACAGTGGTTCAGTCTTTGGTTCAGCTGGATGCTTTCTCACACTGACAAACGCCTGTGTGATGGTGGCAGGACCATATAGCCACTGCTACACTGCAGCCTTTACTCCCAAGTGGAGACCCCAGTGTCTTAAAGAAAAACCACCATCTAATAATGTGCTCATCATCAACATTTATTCTAAAAATGGCTGCCTATTGAGTCCATTTAGATGGTTGTCAGTCTTTGTTATGTCAGGAACGTTGGCATGACCTTATATACTCTCACCTGTGACTGTGACATAACTGTCCACTGACAAACGGACCATCAAATCCTCTTTAACTGTTTGCCCCACAGGTTTTACACGTCACTCTCTTGTGCTGTTTTCATGTTGTGAACACACACGCTATCTTCATACATTCCTCTTATGTCTCATCAAGGTCATCTGTGCCCTCTTAAAGCCATCACTGCAGTTGCCTCAGGTGCATTTTGTGTTTCATTGTAGCCTATTTTTCATGTTGTTGATCTGTCATTAACCAAGAAGTTTCGACGTGACATCAGCAAAGCTAACACTGAGTTAATGGTAATGAGTCAGATGCATACCCGCGGGATATGTCAAACATGGCAGGAGAATGATTAAATAATTTCAAGTGTTGAGACATATTCAACACAGCGTTGTCTCTCAGTAGCTCCTGTCATCAGGCCTGCTCTGTATTATCTCCCAGCTGTGTACATACAGAGCAGTTTTTTACTCTCGGCCCTCTGCAGCGTATTCTCATCAGTTCGTTGTCCGTCCGTGTGTGCAAAAACTTTGCTATGGACTGAAGGCAGAAGGCTTTCAAGTCCGGGCATGTTATGTTTAACTGCACGATGGAGTTCCTTGGTCAATACAAGAATAGATTTAAGACTCGTCACCCAATCATAACATGGGAGTCCCAGCCTGTCATTCTCATCCTGCAGCCATCAATTATCCAACTGCAATGACAAGAGGATTTTATCAACTGAAGCTAATTAGAGTTAATTCCGTGACTTGGCCGAGGTACAAAACGAAAGTCCTGACTGTTGTCTGCTTTTCTGCTCGCTGTGCTGTCTACTTCTGTACAAAGCTGTTTACGCAGATGAAAAAAATGCTTTGGTTGCATTATTCTGAATTGTAGTGGGCTGCATGTTTTTGTTATTCTGATTGATAGTCATACTTTTTTTTTTTTTTTTTTTTACATACGAAAATTTCCGAGCTGAAAGTGACAAGCAGGGAACTATTCAAACCACAAATTGTCATTGTGTAGTAGTTGTAGTGACAGCTGACATATGACATTCATGTGGAATTATGATCTGGATAGTTTACTGATGTGTGTAATGTACTGATGTTCATGCTTTTAGCTGTGAGATATGATCAAAACCTTATGTCTAGATAATGATGCATATCACAATACAGCACTATTTCCTGTTACATTTTTATTTATATGCTTGACAAATCTCATGTGATATATCTCATTTGATTAAAAATATCAAGTGTTTAACAAATTCTAATTGATGTATACAATATGATTAAGGTAAATAAAAGTAATATTAGTCTGAGAGTTACAAACAAAAAAAATATATAGACCAAAAACTCACTACTGTAATTATGTCTGTGGTAGAGTAGTGCCTCTTTTAGGTCCTTGTTTCAAGTTTTGCATTTACTGTCCTCCATACTTGTGTTGCCTTTGTCCATGTTCCAAATATATTGCCATATACTGAGATTTGTGACAATTACACAAGCAATAGACAGTGCTGCTGATGGCATAATATGAAACAAGTGCTGTTTTTTTTTTCTGTCATTTCACACATCTCGCATGGCCTACGCTGCTGTCATGTTTAAGAATGAATCAATAATCTGACAGTCTTGCTGCTGTTGTGTATCACTTTCAGAGAGCACACCTGCACCTTATGGCACATATTGTATATGTGGGGGATGGATGGATGGATGTCCCTGGCAGACTTTTTGTTTTCTCTGGCTGAGTCACTGATGCAGAGGCATAAGAATAAGGCAGTTTGTGTGCATGAAACCACTCACAGATCTGGTCAGTCGTGATACTCGGAGGGAAATGTGAGGTGTTGCATCCAGCCCTCCTGTCTGTTCCCACTGAAGCATGATAAGCAGCTCTTGTTGCAGTCTAACTCAGCAGCTTACACCAGCTCGCCATGAGGCAGTTGTCGAAAAACTGTGAAGGAACAAAAGCTCCATCAGCATGTTTGGCTGGAATTAAAGTGACATTTTGACGATTTAAGTTCTTCCCTGCCCTGCTTGGGCACTCCGCAGAGCATGCTGAACAGCCTGAATGAATAAATCCTTGGATGTCAACAGCATGTAAAAGTCTACCTTTAGTCAACTGGCTAATCCTCTAATGAATCTGTAGCCCGCACCAAAACAGTACATCCACACAGAAACGCATTGTGGTTTTGAGGATGATTTAGTGTCATAAAACCTGCAGGGTTTGAGTCTTAATATTAGTGACTTGAGAAGAGCAGCAAGAATAGGGCCAGTGTCTTTCTGCAGAAATGCGTGAGCACAAATCATGACGACACAAAAACATGGTTTGAGTATGATGCAGGGTGTGGGCCTATGGTAATGAGAGCTATGTAATTATACCTTCTGGTTCATGACACTTTATTTATTTCTGATGTAAAGCAGATCGTGTAGATTTCTAGATTGGCAAAGGTATTTGTTGACCTTTTTCATGATAAATTAGATTCCTGTGACCGCTGAGAATTTACATTACAGTATTCTGTCTTAACTTACTGTACGCTATCATTATTTAAGTTATAACCCAGGGCTGCAATAACTAAACCAGGATCAAATAATGGTTATTTGAGGAGCACACAGATGCCAAATTGACCACAGGCCTGAGGTTTGCTTTGCAAGATGAAAAGGCAAAGTTTAAAGTTAGAACTGAAACAACTTTATAGCACATAAGAAATGAAAATGTGCTGCATTACAGCCTTCCCTTGAGCATTATAGATAAAGATAAATAGTATTCATAGCGTTATGACATTTGAGGATATTAATGTAACTAATAATGTAGGACTGGGTCTTATTGAACTTGGTTTAAATGATGTTAATGACTGGTTTCAGTAGAAGGATCATTATCTTTTGTGATAATGTCGAATGTTTGTCCTTCATCACTTTTATGCTGTCATTCCAGTCATCAATACATGAAACATATTCTTATTTGAAATGAAGTCAAGTAAAGAGTGATTTATTTAATTCAGTATACATGTAAACGCCATACTTGGTACAAAGTGTAAACACTGACCCAGTGTTTTTCAACCTTGGGTTAGGGTTAGCGTGACCCCACGGGGGGTTGCCTGAAATTCATGTAGGGTCACCTGAAATTTCTAGCAATTGATTTAAAAAAAACAAAAACACTTTATTCATTCATTTATTTATTTGAGAGAGACAATCCCAATCCATAAAAGACATGACAAACTCTGAAGCGCTGTGGTACTGTTTATGTGTCAAATGTTCACTGTGGTCAGTTTCAGATGCTGCATCTTTTTCATAATTCATAGTTTGAGTTATTGTTTGTTCAGTATTAATTGTCAGCCTTGTAAATACAGGCTGGACTGATTGTACATATCCTGACAAAGGAAAATCAAATTCTCACTTTGCTCAGTAATCTGAACCTGACTTTTCTGCCTCCATCCAGAATAATATACATTATATAGATTAAATGTGTCTAAAATCAACGTTTATTTACAACATAGTATTGCGAACTGTTGCATGATCAAAAATAAATTAATTTGAGCAAAAACTAAACCAAAAAAAAGTCTCCATTTTGAATGTCTGGGGTCGCCAGAAATTTGTGACGTTAAAATGTGGTCATGAGCCAAAAAAGGTTGGGACCCACTGCTTTAACCACTGTGTTGTTTGTGCAGCAAATATTATGTACTGGACCTGAGCATCAAACAACTAGACCAGAGTAGAATATTTCAGTGTTCTTTTATTTAATAGCTGCACTTATAGTATTACTACTAAGCCATGTCAAGACCAAACAGAATGATTTATATTAGAGACAGCCAGGCTCAAAGTTAAACAAATCAAGGAGTCAACAATATAGTACATTGTACTTGCCACGCCTCACTCCTCCATTAAATGACAAAGGAGACTTGCCTCTTGGGTTCATGTGAATGGAACTTCCCATGACTGTGTAGGTCACTGGTAACATTGTGTTGCCTTCCTCTGCCTCTAACAGCTGACTTCAGCACATTTAAAAATGTACACAGACGTTTACTGGTATGCTGAAGAAGGAAGCCATAGTTTTATATTTGTGTTGTAGCTGATAGAAATATTGAAACCTGGTATGCATTGCAAACTGGATTTCGTTTTCTCTTATAAAAACCATCCATATTCATTCAAAATGACAGCAGGTTTGATAGATGTAAAGAGCTGGATCATGTCAATACAGCCGAGGTTTGACACACTGTTTTCTATGCCATTTCAAGTGTTGACAATGGGATAACACGGTGCATTAATTGTCCTAATGTTATCGCTCAATTCATTTTGCTGCATCACACCTATCTCAGTGGCATTTTAATGATGAAATTAGTCATCAGCCTGAATCATCACGATAATTCAAACTGGTGTATGGAAAGGCCACAGTTACCTCTCTCCGCTTATTCACCCAAAAAAAAAAATTTTCTCTGAAATACACAAGTGAACTAATTCTAGCTGATTTAAGTGGTGTCCATTTATTACACTGGGTTTTGGGGGCAGCTGATGGCTCCATCTGGGTGTGTTAAATCTGAGTTGAAACATGAGAAGTGCTGGACACCGGCCAGCTGTTACTCTTCAACACCACCCCTCACTGCTCACCACCACCACCCAACCGTAGACACCTCAGATCATAAAGGCCAGCCGCAAAAAGAAAACCTACACACTACTCATAAAACTCTACATCCACGTCACTTTTTTGAGTCCCACAGTCGGCAAAAAAGGTCTATATTATCCATACGACCAGGAGAGTAACGACGCTCTCTATTGACATTTGAAGTGGTTGAAGACAAGATGAGTCACACTGCCAGTTGCATATTGTGAAATGGTTTACTGGGAGTCAAGCAAAGGTCACTGTCTATTCTGGGCCTTGCGTATAATGTTGGGTCTGTTCCCCCGGACGTGGCACACATAGACATACATATCCACACTCTGAATGTCACAGTGGACCTAAGCTTTCCAGGACATAAACAAGACAGATGTTTATTAATGTGTTGCATTACATCACTGACTAATTAAAAATAGACATATTTTTGCAAATACATAAACTAAAATAAAATGACCGAAAAAATCATGTTTTACTGAGTATTCTCATTAATATTAAACATGGTCATACAATGCGAATATACGTAAAAGGGTGTTGTGGGTCATTATAATACAAGAATAATTATGGTTTAGTGGGAGATATCCCTCCTAGCATTGGCATTAACACTGAATCGCTAATGTCTCCAGCAACAATGTTACAGGTCATGCCTTTTTTAATCTTTGCCAAAAAAAAATAAAATTGATATACTTAAGGCCAGTATGTCATAAATGGTAACTTGCATCTACAAACCCTGTTATATGCAAATAAATACAAATGACTCCATTTAGATGTGCAAAGCATTTGGAAAAAGACGAAAGTCCAAATAACTGGTCAACATTGGTAACATGATCACTATTGCACTGATATTCCCACTTCTGTGCATACTCCAATTAGAAGTAGTGTTTTTTTGTGTGTGTGTGGTTTTTTTTTTTGTTTTTTTTGTTTTTTTTGTTTTTTTTTTTTATTTGGCCCAAAGTTTTCCATCAGCGTTAGATGGTCCAGTATGTGGACTCTACTTGATATTTAATTCCTTCAAACACTTTCAGGAAAAAAAAATTCTTTTGTTATTTGGTAATGCCCATCAACCTGTCAATGTTCTCTATCATTGTGTTTCTCTCTCTGACTGGAAATGGCTGACTGGACTTCCTTTGTAGCATCCAGACTTCCTTAGGCTTCACTCCAACTCATCATAAACACAGGCTGTGTGTTGTGTTTTAGATTCATTTTCCAAAGGATCCTTATAAAATATAATAATATCTGTATATCCAGTGTGCTTTAATTGTAAAACGCTATATTACGAAAATAGGTCTGTCCAGAGTATCTAAACAGAATAAGCTCTCTGTATGGCACCTGTCAAATTCAGAATTTTGTCAGAGTAAGAGTGGAATTATAACATGAATGTAAACCTACTCAGTGACAGCTACCAATAATCCAAATCAGTAGTGTCATCAAGGACAAGTACCTGGAGATAAATAGTCGGTGCCATTACACAATGGTAGAAAATGGAGATGAGATGGCTTGATTAAAAGCGCCAGTCAGACCTCAAAGTGGGAAAATGGCTTTTCTGTAAGTGTAATCCAGCTGTTTGTTAAGCAGGTCAAAATGAACGTGGCCAGCTGAAATAATCATGATCAGGGGATTATGTAATAACTGTGGCAGGCTGAGGTTAAACAAGTGGGAACATTCTTTGTTTACATGCCGGAGGGTTTATTTGTTTTATATGTGTAACTTCATGTTTTAGTAGATTGTAGCTGTGCAACATGCCTTTAGGCTCTGATGTTTTACTGATACTCCGTGTCTGCATTGTACTTGTGTCTTGTTTCATATGCTACTGATTCCATCTGTGTGGAGTTTTCATTTTTGCCTTATTTTGATGGCACTTACTCCATCCAGTTCCAGAGGTCATTTCTGATCTTTCTCAGCTGTGTGGGAGAGGAGATCAGATTTAGCCCAGATGACATCATATGCAGAGTTGGTTAATCCCAGGAAGAGGACTTTGTGTGGTGCTGATGGCTTGCTCTATCTGCACAAGTGTATAGCAGTGACCGCAGGTTAAAATGCAGAAACCACTGCCTAATCCGTGATGACATAATCATATATTTGTACAGCTTCAAGTGTTTTACTCCATGAGAGATCCTTGAAATGGTGCAGAGCATTTCATTTCACACCCATTCCCAGGATTTGATCCTACTATAGCAGCATTTACTGGCCTGTCTAATATCAACATATCTCTATGTGCATTTCCGCTGTAAACAGTTACTCGTCTAAGTTTGTTATCACTGTTTATTTACTGTTGACTCTCCTCTGACGGTGCATACAGACATGGGGGTGTCTGATCGGTGGTTCTGCTAGAGCTGATCCTAATTTGTTGCTAGTTCTGTTTTCTGTTGGTGGTGAAAAAGCAAGTTTGTGAATACGTTGTTTAGATAAAATGAAGGGTTATTTTTAGTCCAACAGTCTGAAGAGTCTGATGGACTATTGATATCAGTTGTCCATCCGTCAACAATTTTTCAAAAATTTTCTCTGAAACTGTCAGTCAGAATGACTTGATATTTGTTGTGGAACATGTGGTTTATAATGGGACACATTTCAAAGAGCTCTAACTTGAGAACAGTTGAAGATCTTAATGTAATTACTATTGGCAATAGATAGGAAGTCACATATGGGCTTTCATTTGGAGCCATGACCTTTGACCTTGACTGACCTGGAAGGGTCAAACAAATGTCAATGTCTTTAAATATGCCATTGGACTACAGGACCCTTGGTCCTATTTTATTTTTCTTATTCCATTCTGATCTGAATTGTATACCCAACAATTAAAAAGCCTCTCTCATGGTGGATTATTTTTGTTCTTTCATTTAAAACCTAATTTTTAACTAAACAAGTAACAAAATATACCACATTAGTCTGTGTAATATCCACTGTTTTGCATTTCTGTAGTATTTATATGTACAATTCTTGGCTTCATCCATGCCATGTGGAAGTATTTCTGACAGTCCAAATGACAAAAATACTGCAGTCAACAGTGTGATTAAATTGCAACACAGTGAAATAAACTCTATACCATAATCCAAAACAATAGATGTTTTTCTCTCATCACATGGTCCTCATATCACATAGCCTAGTAACCAACTGTAAATAACAAAAATGTCTGTCAAGTTCAGGTTACAAAGTGTATATACTATTACACAGCCAGATTTTCTATTAATATCATTTGCTAGGTGTATTGTGACACAAACACAATATGTTGCCTAGGTTTCTTTATACATAGGTGACACGCAGAGTCTGGGCTTTTTAACACAAAATGTGTTTTTACACATTCACTTATTCAGACTGAGAAAAGTCGAAACCAACAGAAATAAGAGCAGTTCAAAGGGCTGATACACCTCAGCTGCATCATTGTAACAGATTATATTACAATGCTGGTGGCAGAGAGTAGACAGGATGTATTACTGTATTGATTGTCTGCTCGAGCTCTAGCCAGTGTCATGGCACACTGCCTCATCAAGGCTCATTAAATTCTCTACACTGAGTAAGCCAGGGAAACGCTATCACTTGTTCAGAATACAGCAGCTATGACTCTTGTTGGAGTACCTAATTAATATCAAAAGAGAGTTTGGTGTTGTTTCCATACAAAAGAACCTGTGTTTTCAGTGATATTAAAGCTGCAGGAGCCAAATCAAAAGGAGAAAAAAAACTGTAAAACTTAAACACACACCTTCCCTGTGCAGCTCTCTCCCTTTGGTCCATATCAGATCTGCTGTTCCAGAAAATTAAATTGTGATTGATCAATCACATATTGACCCCCAGCTGTGTGAAAACACTTATGATTAGCCAAAATGTGTTGTCCAGAGGTGGGGATGGAGTTCTTGTTTCATGTTATGGCACTTAAATTACAATATGATTAGCCTCATAGCACAAGTCATATTTTTGGCCAAACTGTGATATCTGTGTAAAATGAAGTAGCAGTATTTGCAGAGTAAAGTGGCACAGATATCACAATTTGGCAAAAAAACATGACCTGACCAATTATGCTATGAAGGTAACGGTGAAAGATAATTCATTTAATTTCTGCCCAATGACACCAGCAGTCAAGGAAGCACTGGCACTTTAACCCACAGAGACAGAGAGACGCTGCAGTGCGAACAGCTGAGGTGGAGAGGTTAGTGTAGCAGCAGGTCAGACAGGGAAGGGCCCTTCTGGCCTGTGGGTCAGCTGCCCTGGACACAGGCCAGCACACAGGGCCAAATACTGCTCTCTGCATGACACCATACAGTGTAACCAAAGCCTCCAGACCAGCAAAGTTGTACAAACAATACAACACTGAAAGTGAACCCTAAAGTTTTCAAATAATCCTATTGTTGTGAGTAAGCAAGCATTTAGAGCTACAGGTTTTTTTAAAACCAGTTGATGGTGTCAGTTTGATGAGGACTCTGACAGTCTTCAATGTCGTCTTCTTTTATTGATGGTGACTGGATTTAGGTGCTGTGTTGTCACCTTGACAGGTGGACATGTTTTGTGTGAGAATTGCATCGCAATGTGGACTTCATAATCAAATGAAGCACTGAAGCCAGTGAATATTCACATCTGTACTTGTGATACACAGCCAAAATATTCACATTTTGTTTTTGTAGTGTAACCATCTTAATTTTACTAGCACAGGTCACTAGGCTAGTGGGTTTATTTCAGTCCATTTATAGCAATACTTAAGCGTCTAAAGTGTTCAGGGTTAGTCTGCATTAACCTGCAGAGTTTGCGTAATGTTTTGCTTTGTTGCTGCTGGAAAAAATAATGACAAAGAATTACTAAAAATCTGTTAGCTGTAGGTCCAGCTTCTAAAATCCAGTGTTCACTGAGTCACAGATGCTTAAGGTTTATGCCAATCTGAAAACATGTTTGATTCATTCAAAATCTCTAGGTAGTAATTGAAAAAACTTCAGCTGCATGTACAAGTAAAAACCCAGTATAGTGTTTACTTCATCTAAACATAGTCTATATGAAGACTTTGTCAGAGAACTACAACAAAAAGCCACCACTCAGCCAAAGCCTCCAGAAACAAGAGGAAATTAGATGAAAGCAACTTTGGTTGTTAACGTATTTGTATAAGTTGCGATCAAACTATGATTTAAATTGTGGATCATGATTCTACCTCAAAAGAGCATCATATGATCTTCTGACCAAATCACCATCAATGTGTTAAATGGTAGTTGAATCTCACTCTGAGGCCATTGACGATTCACATCTGTTGCGTCACCTGCTTGTCGGACCAGAGTTGTCATTCTCTTAACCAAAAAGTCCAAAAACAGACAAACTGACTCTGGCTCTATAAGGGCTTTTCATGTTTTAGCAGCAGATGCAAATGACTGGTGAGACGAGGGGTATTCAGATACTAAATACTCACTGAAATCAATGTGTGGGCTTATATTTAATATAGACAATATATGAATACGGTTTTCTTTTATGGAATCTTTCCTGTGGGTGCAGCAAAGGGGGAAGGCCAAGAATCCCAGAAAAATGGATTTTCCCAGAAGCTGAGAAAAATCCTTGTTATATGCAAAGATGTTACATCAGACATTTGCAGCTTGGCCTTGGTCATTTACACAGCCATAGCTTAGCCCATCTGCTGGGAAAAGAGATGACTCTTAAGCACGTAAAGCTGCCATAAGCCTCTGTTTCCTATTGTAAGCTGTTTTAAAGGTCCTGTGGTTTGGTGCCATCTGTTTTGACTCATTATTTATATATTTTATATTTTCTTTCCCCCTCCTCCAAGGCATGGCCTGACTTGTGTGAGACGTGTTCGTTGTCCATGTTCATGTGGGAGGTGGATGATGCTCCAGTATTCCGCCGCTCCGCCTCCCAGACTGGTCACGTGTCCTCCTCCCACAGTCTTTCACTCTCCTTTGCCGTTTGCTCTTTTACTTGCCGTATTCCTCCTGAATCCCCACCGGGCTCTTCCTACATGTGCACTAACTTCTCTGGCAATCTGCCGTCTTTGCATCATCACGAAGAAAAGCAAACTGAATAATTTCAATTTTACATTTAAAGCAGGGTAGTGCAGTGTCTGTGCATTACCAGGACTTTTTTATAGGATTGTTTTGAAGTGTAGATTTGGATGTACTACTCTTTAACCGCCGCTGTTAAAACTATTTTTGTGTGGGAACTGAAGTGATATCACAGACACTTCCTATTGAATGGTGAACAGGAAAGTCCCTCTCTGTGTTGAACATGGTTGATAATTTGCGTGCTCAGTCCTGTGAGCCGCCCAGGTAGTAAAAAGATAAACGCTGCTGATTTAAAAAGAGTAATGGCGCTAACACCCTTTCAAGTTTCAGTTTATACAGTTGCAATTGAAATAGGTGCACATTGAGCACAGCTTTACGGGATTCAAGGTTCAATCTGTAAGATTTGCACAGACTTGTGGACTCATGTAAAGTTTGTTTTGTAGTCTGTTCAGTGGCAGTCATTTTTATTAACTCACTTTATTATCCCCGTGGGGAAAATAGGTGTCTGTATTTTACCCATCCTGATACACACGTGGTATCAAGCATTAGCATTAGCTGTGAGCTTCAGTGCATAGCACACAATAAGACCAGTGAGATGCCATTGACACCCCCAAACTTCTTAGTGGACGTCAGCCTTCTCCACTTTTTAGACAATAGTGGATGGTGTTGCACAGTGTTGTTGCTGCAGAGGAGCAGAAAAGAGGCGTTCAGGAACTGGAAATAAAGAACCACAGGAACAACTAACTTAAGCACTCTGCAAAGAAATCAGTTTGCAGGCTGTTATCATGGATGTGGAAATTGAAATTGATGTGGAAATCAATGAACGACTGGTACCGAACAGAAAATTTCATCCAAGCAAACGAGCACACACAAATCTTATATGCTGCACCTTGATGGTGAAAATATAAAATCTCATTCAAACGCCATTCATGGAGTTGTTCCGATATTATTAAGCATGTTGAATGGCGCATATGTTGATTTATAGTCTTATGCAGAAAGCAAACTTAACTGTTTCATACATTTCCAACATCTTCATTTTACAGACTTAAAGGTTTCTCTTGTCATCTTTGATAATGTCAGGTATGCCATCCATTGTTTGATCAGCTTGACATGTAAAGTCACCGGTGTAAAGCCAGTGTGAGTTGACAGTGTAGTGCTACAATAGACAAGGATTTTGAAGACAGGCTGTGGTGCAGCTAAGATTAAGGAAAGGAATTAAGTTGGGTGTTTGTTCTGTCCTTCTCACGTTTGTCTATAATGCTCCTGTCATTATGACAGTGGGGTTAATCAGATTACATTTTAGGTTTGTAAAGCTGGAGCTAGCGATATAATGAACAGTATGTCCTGGTGGGTTGATGTGATCAGCCATGTCATCATAAAAGCCTGCTGTTCACCAGCTGGAACTGGTTTTTATCCCCCCACATCCCACTAGTCTGACCTAATACTTAATTAAAGTTCTATTAGGCTTGAAAAGAAGTAAAACATTGAAGGTATTCAAGTTAATTGCAGGCCAGAGTAATCATGGTGATGTGTATGCAAAGTTGTCATTCACAAGCTTCATCCTCCCCTAGGGGCACATTTCTTAAAACACTCATTAGCTCTTTGGTGTGTCTCTGATTTCATTCACTCTATGAAAGCTGTATGTATAACACATTTCAAAAGAGCTTTCTTATAAATGTGAGTTTCTCTCCATCAACTGTAATTATCTTTGTGTTTATTTTTACTTCCACACTAGTATATCACTGTTGTTCTGAATGAAACATTTTCTCACTGAAGGTTCTCTTTGTTCCTTGCAGATGTTTGTATGTTTACATGAAGTAGTGTGTCGTGTTTGTAGCCAGATGATTGCATTTCAAAGCTAACAGTATCTATTTTTGCACTCAATACTGGTAGAGGAACAGAAAAGATACTCTAAAGAACTTGAGAGTGAGTTTTGGATTATCACACCTTGATTATCTGACCATCTACAGTAGCCCCTTTTACACAGCACTTCTGTTACAGGAATATTTCACCTTTATTTCCAAACAATGTCTGTGTAAACAAAACTGTGAGATCATTTGGTTCCATCTCTGTCACGGAGGGGTGTTGGAAAATATCGGTTCTTCAATATATCGCAATATTTCATTTCACAATACTGTATCGATATTAAAAAGTACTATATCAATATTTTTAGATATGTATTCAAATGCACATGTAGCAGAAGTTCATTTTTGTTTGTTGTTTTTCTTTATTGCTTCTATGTTATTTATTATTATTTAACACTGTTTTATTAAATAATGGTTATTTGAAGCATCCTAAAAGCACTTTTTACTGTTCCT
>JAQQZY010000020.1:10763920-10775884 GCA_030068375.1 Ostorhinchus rueppellii | reverse complement strand
GTGATACAACATTAGATCCTGTTGTGATCAAATAAAAGTGTGTTTAGTATTTGTGCACATTTCTGGTGTAATTCAGTTCTTCAAGGAAATAATCATTTTTAAAAAAGAAACAAACAATTTCTAAGGTCACGATACGATATATTGCAATATATCATGATACTGTTAAAAAAATCACCTTTTTAACAGTATCATGATATATTGCAATATGTCGTATCATGACCTTAGTATTGTGATTTCTATCGTATCACCAGATTCTCGCAAATACACACCCCTACTGTCACAGCTCTGTAATGCCTCTGGAGGTGGTAACAGAGCCATGACAAAGGTGGACTATGTGAAAGGAACACCTCATGTACAGTAAACAAACACGTCAACAAGACCAGAAAGATGTTGAA
Source organism: Ostorhinchus rueppellii (assembly GCA_030068375.1). NCBI lineage: Eukaryota > Metazoa > Chordata > Actinopteri > Kurtiformes > Apogonidae > Ostorhinchus > Ostorhinchus rueppellii. The sequence continues at coordinate 10,775,489 of JAQQZY010000020.1, read as the reverse complement.
CTGGGGAGACGCTGAGATCCGTGGGCTGTTGACACTTCAGGCGGAGGATTCTATCCATGCTAACATTTGTGGAAAGGTTGAAAGACGATCTATTGCGCTCTGTTCGTCCTCCATTGTTGTTTTGAGAGCCAACACTGCTATGCTCAGTGTATTTCTAACACACAATTTATACGTCACGCTATATACGCTGCATCACTGCCCCTTTGATTCTGGAACACACTTCCGCTGTGTACAAGTCCATCCTGTCTTACCTCTGTTACTCCTTTGGCTTAGCTGTGGAAATCAGTCCATGGTGGAAAAAAGGTGGGATCACCATCTCATCTTTTTTTCTCAGGATCTCTGTCCAAAAGTGCCTTATAGAAATTAGTCTGGGTGTTACCACAGATGTAGGCAACCAACCAGACTTTGCCTAATGTTAGCACATGATGACATCACAAACTTATGTATTGTTAGCCTCGTAGCATAATCGCCGAAGTTGTTTCTTTTTTCAGGTCATAGTCAATGAATGTGAAGTGAAGCAGCAGTGTTAGGACAGTAAAGTTACACAGGTTTCACAATTTGGCATAAGATGACATCATGCAATCCTGTCATGAGGCTAACAGTACAGGTTTAAGGTGCATGTTTTGGATGTTTAGAAAACATGTCTCATTCAGGACTCATACAGCTACTCTATTTTCACACCCAGTCTCTCGTCTGTTTAGTCAGCTCTGTATGTTGTAAACAAATCAGCTAGCCAACAGGGCTGGGTTGGCAATGCATGATCAAAATAAAAGCCCATATTTTGTGTTGCAAAGATAAATGCACCTACATTTCAACAATAAGATGGACAACAAATCAGCACCAGCCATTTCAAGAAAGTGGATAAAGACAAAAAAGTGGGAAGCATAATTTCTCCTGCTGTTCTGGAAAACTTTGAATGAGTCCTAGTTTTAACTTGAGTATACAAGGGTTCAAGTAAAAAGGAATGTTTAGAAATGCAGTTTGTAAATACAGTTTTGAGTTTACATCTCAAATGCAGTTTAATATTTCTTTAACAGTGTCAGAAGTTGTGATGTCTTTTTTTTTTTTGAATGAACATTTATTTATGTGTTTGTAACAGTCTTCCTTTACTCTCTTTTCTCTTTCAGGAACCTATTAAGTCCAGGGCGCCACAGCTCCATTTGGAGTATAGATTTTACAAACAGCTGGGAAATGCAGGTAAGAGAAACACAGACTGCGTTTATCTATTTATCTATCCTTTTATGGAAGTAGCACCATATGATGCACAGAATAAGCTTCAAGGAGACAGGTTGTGGTGTTTCTGTGTGGTTATATATGTGAATTAGAAAAGTGCTTATTGTCATTATGTGGGCATTGAAATTAGGAGTGCTACTCCAGTCAGTGCAACAATAAGAATAAGAACAGAGCAAATATAAAATTACAAAAACCAAAATCAGAACATAGACTATAAGATTTTACAAAAAGCGAAGTAGGACCAGAGCTCAAGTAGAATAAAATACAAGTAGATATAAAATATAAATAGACACAATATTAACAGTATGCATTTATGTACAAGTCTATAAAAGTAGTGCTTTTATGTTTGAATAAAAATCACATTGTTATTGCAAGAACAGAGGAGGATTATTGCACAAACTTACTGCACATAAATCACATCATACAGAGTTGTCACACATTATTGGAAGTGATTGCATGAGGATACATCGAGGGATGTGACTGTACGGGAAGAACGCTGGAGTTATTACTTTTTGCAGTTAAGTGTGGTGACAGCTCTTGGGAAGACTGACTTGCTGCAGTTTTTATATCTGGGAATGAAAACTGGTTTCATCCTCTATCATTCCACATCTGCAGTACAGCCGGGTCCCTCCTGTCCTCCTGCTCTGCCCGTAAATGTGTCGTGATGCATAGCTGTGGCACCAGGGCAGCGGCTCTTTGATGGCGCGTGGTTGGTCAGCTCATTACAGACGGGGAAGGTTGTTGGAGTCAGATGGTTGGGAGGGACCGGGGCTCGATGTGTCAGATAGAACTGGCCCGCTGCCTGTCGGTTCAACTCACCTGTCACCTGTACCGGACAGGCCTTAATCGATAAATACATTTACAGCGATCATACGTTGTTGGTTTGGTTTTTTTTTTTTAGTTATTATGACTTAGTTGCCCTATCTTCTCGCAGAGATCCTCTTCGCTCTCTCAACCCTGTTCGTGTGTGTGTGTGTGTGTGTGTGTGTGTGTTGTGGTCTATTTTAGTGACACGTGCCAGCCTCTTGGCTCCTTGTGCCAGAGCAAAAGCCCTCCACTGTTGATAAGGAGGTGGGGCATTAGGGCAGTCCTTGAGTATTTATAGATGGCCCTTTACAAGCAGTCAGGCCATTATGGTGCGTCTACTTGGACTGCTTCCATAGTATCCCAGTATCTGTGTCCGCCTCACTGATTATGTACTGCCTTGATTGAATACACAGAAATGCCCAATAGGAGGGTCATCTTTATGGCATCGTCAGTCATAACATAAACTCAGCAGTCAATGCAATTATCATCATTTATTTGATTTTCACTGATTATGGCACAGGATTTCTCTACTTCCTACTCAACTCCCTCCTCCGTTTGTTGTTTCCTCTGGTATATCAAACTCTGGCTATCATTTCTTCTACTGAAACCACGACTTATCTCCCGCTTTATCTTTGTTGGCTGAAGTCTATTAAAAAATAAAAACCCTTTGTCCTTGTACGCATCTATAGTCGGCAAGAATGCATAGGTAGGATAATAATGAGAGCTAAGATGATGCCATTGTGTTGTATTATAATATTTGAAGCATGAAACCTCTCTTCTGGTTCTATAGTATAATGTGACCAGTAGCACAGGTAGATCTGCAAATCTTATCTGGATCACAAAGTATAGCATCTATAGTATTTATTTACAGAATGGAAATGGAAAAGACAAAGAACAACAGATTACGGATGTACATTAGGCCCATATAGCGTAAAGTCTCTGTTTAGCTTTGTTTTTTTTTCCCGGAATAGGGTGCTAGGATGAAGTGTTTGTGCTGTGAAAGGAGAAAAAAAAGTGCAGCACGTGGGTTTTGTTTCTATGACAACATATCAGGACCCTGACCGCTGTTCTATGATCGACTAGCTTACACAAGTAGGGTGATAAAAGCACAGCACTCACATTCAGCACTAGTAACACAGTGGAAAAAAAAAAAAACACTATATAGGCACAGGCCCTTTTATGTCTGCAACTGTGAATGAACAGGAAGCCTAAATGCTTTTGACAACCACAAATGGCCCCACGGCTGATCGATCTGTACCGTCTGTGTCATTTTATTGTGTTTTAGTTTGTTTTATTTCCTGGATAAATTTTGTTTTAGCTCATATGACAACAAAGCTGCCCTGTTTTTGTTTTTCTTTGTTTTGTTTTTGTTGTTTAAGACATCAACAGAAAATCACAATATTGTCAGGTTAATGTGCATTGAGTGCAGAATTAAATGTGACAGAACACCACTTTTGTCTGTACATTATGAGGATTTGTCAGGACTCTTGCGTTCCGCTACACGGTTGCATGACAGAGAAGTTCACTTGAGAGTCCGACATCAGAGGAATCGAGGTAATAGATTAAAAATCTATTTCTGTTGTCATCTTGGCTAAATGGGACCATGTGACCCTGTTAGTCCTGGACAACCCGAGAGCCTCTGATATGTCAGCGTGGACTGCTCAGTGCTTAACCCTCAGGAGGAGCTTATCTACACACTGTTAATTCTCTCTTGTCCTGAACACGCCCTCGCTGTATCCTGCCTCCAACTTCACTAATTTTGTAAATATCCAGTTAGTTATTGTCTTGTCTTTCTCTGCATTTGCTCTGTCACATGTTCCTGTTGATACAGGTTGTATGGTTTTGTAACAAATAAAGTGCACCTGTCAGAACCCTCCTCTTCTTTTTCTACAAAGTATATTCATGCACCAACTTGTAATTAAAAATATTTAGTAAATTTGTGGACCAAATAATGTTTAACTCTATTGGCTATACTAAGTCAAAGTGCGATGTGTTATTACCACATTTAAATCAGCATGAATCATGTCTAGTAACAATCTTATGTCTGCCACATTGATCATCTGACAGTTTTGGATTTAGTTTTGTGATGAGATTATTGTAGGTAAACATTTTTGTGTAAATAGAATAGAATAGTACTTTATTGTCACTGTTATGGGAAGAATATAAATCACTTCAGCAGCTCTATTTCCATTTTGGGCCTGATTTAGTAAAAGTTTGTGCATGTAAAAACGTGCAAACGTGGCTGTGCACACAACCCCGTTGAAGCTTATCTACCAACAGGACGCACCAAGGGTTTTCTCTCATATGGGCAAAATAGTTCACAGAAACCACTTGGCGTGTTTGCCTTGATGAATATGGAATACGGGCATTTCTGCCAGAATGCGCAAAATTATTAGGAAGAGTAGATGCAAATATTTATTTCGCGAGAAAAATGTGATTTTACCAAACTTCAAACGGATTGCGGTGGTTGATTTTGTGTCTATATTTAGCACGTCTGAAGGACTGGTTTTAACTGGTACAGCTTCACGCAAAACTAGCTGCAGTTGTTGAGGTGAGGAGGTGGGGTATAGGCCAATCTGTTCTACGTGCATCAACATGTTTGGAATGACAGGAAAAAAACAAGTTGTATAAGACATATCGCCCACCCAGCAATGCCATTTTAGAACGAGGGAAATGTCTAAAACATGCAGGGTACAGGCCCTCGAGGACCGGATTTGAATACTCCTGAAATAGGGGATGATTTGGAAACAGTCACACAGAGGAGTTGTGCAATAACTTCTCTGATAAAACTACTAGCAACGTTGCAATTTCTGTGCATCTGGATTATTCCAGCCATTAGTGTTGGTGCATCCCAGAACAGTTTTTATAGTGAACTGTCTCCATGACTACTACCAGTAGCACATGCAAAATCCTCACTTAAATAGGGCGGTCTGTCAGCATGCGCATTTTTTAGCACGAGCAAGCACCTGCTATTTGCAATGTTTGTAAATCAGGCCCTTAAAGTGCAAAAAAGATTGCATAAAAAATCACACAAATTGTACTGAAAAATATACAAAACTACAAAGAAATACAAAAATATACATAAAGCCAACTCTGTAATATAGATGAATGAAATATGTACAACACATAATGGATATATACATGTAATATGGGATGTATACGAGGTGAAATTGAAAACAAGATGCATGAGCTGTGACGTAATAATTTGTGTGTGAAATCAGCATCATAAAGTCAGTAGATCCAGTACACAGTAAGAAGGAAATGTCGGCCAATTGTGGAAATTGCATATATAAATCTTTGTACCGACCCACAGAGAGTCGTGACCAGACTAACTCAAGTCCATCTGATAGATAACTGACTTAGCCTGTTTTAACACTGAGCTACATTATGGTTCCTTGTTTTGCACGTATGTGTTCACAGAAAAAAAATAAAGCCAATGCCCCAGTTTCCTCAAAATCAGCCCTAATCATCGCTGTATCCTGACATGCAAAGGTTAAAAGCTGAAAATATCTGGTACAACTCTCTCCCTTTTTTCTTTTTTTTTTTTAATGCTGTTTGTCTTCCTCACAAACCTTCAGCCCTGTGGTGTCTTGTAGGATTGTTTCACTTATGAGCTATGTTGCATTCGTAGCTCCAGGCTCAGTCTTTGCAAGCCTGAGCGCTGATCACATTTCAGCCTTGTGAGAATATCTCCAGAGCACCGGGCCTAATGGAAGTCACTTCTTCTCCTTTTTCCAGCACACGCCATTCTTTAATCTAAATCTTTAATACCCATTCCCTCTCCTCTCTTCCCTTGATTCCTCTGCTCTTTGCTCTCCTGAAGCCCTCTCCACTCTGGCCCTTTTGCTTTGACATTTTATTGCAGGCCAACATTGTCTTCAGCTGCCATCATGCAGCCTCCCCTCTTACTGTGTTGCCCAAGAAGGACCGCCTGCAGATACAATAGGTTTTATTGTCTCAAATTGTTAAGACAGCGGGGGTCAGAGCAGCGCTGATGTTGCCTTAAAGTCAGGGCGAGAACATTTCCCATCATGTCCATCCCATGAACACAGCTATGAAATTTATTTTTTTTTAGCATACCTTCAAAAGAAGTCTGTAGATAACCTTAGAGGCATGCTAAAATAGTGAATTTATTGTGTTGTACTGAGACAAATTGGACTGCTGGAATAAATTATTTGTTCCTTAGGATTTGTGTAGCAGGGGTGTCAAACATATGGCTCATGGGCCAAAACCGACCCACAGAGGAGTCCAATCTGGTCTGTGGGCTGAATTTGTGAAATGCAAAATTACACTGAAGATATTAACAATCAAGGGTGTCAAAATCATTTTAGTTTAGGTGTTGCATACAGACCAATTCTATCTGAAGTGGGTCATACAAGTAAAATAATAGTATAATAACCTAAAAAAAAATCACAACTCCAAGTTTTTCTCAGTTTTTCTCAGTGAAAAAAGTGAAATTACATAATGAAAATGTTCATATTTACAACCTATCCTTTCCCAAAAAATTTGAATAACCTGAACAAATATGAACAACCTGAAATGTCTTAAGAGGAGTAAATGCAATTTTAACAATATTATACTTTTTAAAATGTGTGTGCATTTGCAGATCGCTGATCTGTAATTTATAATACTTGTATAAATGATAAACTGAAGCAAAAATAAATGTTAAAATTACACTTTTTTTTTTCCTAAGAAATTTCAGGATGGTTTATTAAAGGTTAGTTATTAGGTGTAAATATTTTCATGTAATTTTACTGATTTTCACTCTAAAACAAAGAGAAAAGTTTGTAGTTCTCATTATTTATAGGTTATTGTACTATTATTTTACTGGTTCGGACCACTTCAGATCAAATTGGGCCAAAGGTCCTAAAAAAGTAACATGTGCTTGACACCGCTGTTGTAGAGAGTACAATTGTTGTTGCCTCCTGCTAGATTATTCTGTTACGTCGAAGTGTTTTTGACATCGACAAGTAATTCCACTGTTGAACTCAACCCACAAAACAAAACAAATAAATCCCCCTGAAATCCTGTTTAGTGCAGCTCTCTGTCGACAAGTTACAGAAACCACCCCAAAAATACGTGCTTTCAGGCCCAACAGCTGCACGCACCAGTCTCTGCTCGCATTCACCAGCAGCAGATGATAATACACGGTGTACTGCTGCGATGACTAGGCTCTGGATGCCCTCTAGATTTGGGCCAAGCTTTGATGAGTCAGCCTTCCAGTGATCTCTTGTCCCTGCCTCATCTGTCTTGGGCATCATCACCAGGCAAATCCTAAACACTAAAATGTAGACAGGTGTGTGTCTGTTGGTGCAAATGCGTGTGTGCACATGGAGTACAGGTGTGTCGGTTTGAGTATGCCCTCCGGCCTGCAGCTGACAGCCACCTACTATGAATATCTGTGGGTTTTACCGTACTTCACCTCCTTTTTCTTACGTGTGTCACAAGCAACGCATTCAAAGTGCAAGCCCCGTGTCTTGATCTTGTTCCCTATTTTTGATCTCTGTCTCTATCTAAAAGTCTGTCTTTATCTGTCTATGTCGCTTTCACTTTTAATCTCCAGCTCTTACACGCACGTCCTAATACAGTACAAGCTCTGATGTGGTGTTTGATGTTGACGCTAAGCTTTAGCAGTTCAAAAGGCCAATAATATCAGACACTAGACAAATGACACATGTTTTAGTATCTTTTTTTTTTTTTTTTTTTTAATCAGAGAGGTGTTCCATGTTTGCAAGATTGTTTATGACATAATACTACTTCCTCACAGACCTCAGCACTTCGTTTTATTGTGAAAAAACTGATTCTGTATCCAGCACACATGGAATCAGCACCTACAGATTTGTGAGCCATTATTTGCTGTAGTGACATTTATTATTGGTTCTTTTTTTCTCTGTTGGAGTCGACACACAGCTTGGCCACACCTCAGTTTTGCCACTGTCTAAAAACACTGAAACAGACAGGTTGTGGTGTCAGGTTGATCCTTCCACATTCTTCAGAAGTCGCACACATTACGACAAAATAGGCGTGGTGGCTTTTAGGAGAAAAGATATAATGGCTCTTGACATTTGTTGAGAGTGGCACTGCTCACGTTTGCTGGGGTTTCACTAAAACGCATTCCACTTAATCCTGCTTTAGATGGAAAGAACCCGTAACGCAGCCCTGTTTCTGATAAACCTGTTCAGGGGAGGCAAGCTGAAGTGTCGCTGCACTCCCTACCCCAGAACAAGTGGGCAGGATGATTAACATTTAAAGCACCTTTTACTTCTTTCTCCGTCAAGTTTCCCCGTGTTTGTGTTTTTAAGAAATAACAGGGTCATTTTTGTATTTTTGTAAAGTTTGTGATTTATTGTATAGTTATTTTCATTAATAGATTTAATCAGAACTTTTATTTATTTTTTCCAATAAAAAATATAGATAGATATTAAAATCAACAAAAAACAACTGAAAAAAAGTAAAGTAAAAAAACCAAAAACAGTAAATGACATTTCCAGTGTAAATGAGCAAAAGGAGCAGCAGTGAAAAGGAGCAGGAGGGAGTACAGTATCTATACACCCCCCCCACCACCACCACCACGCCCCATCTTTCTCTACTGATCGCAAAGTCCCTTAACTTAAGCAACAAAAGGACAAGAAACCATACTCACCACATACTCACTCAGAAGTCTGACTCACCAGTATCATTGTATTTCTACAGAAGTTCTATATTTAAACAAGACAGAATTGCATTCAGATTTAGTAATTTGCACTTTTGTCTGTTTATCATCTGACCTCAACTTTAGGGAACTGTAGCTCTGTGGTTTCTGATGCTGACATCGTCATTGTGGCTGTTTATGTAGATATATGTACGTTTCACACGACTTAGGCCATCATCACTTCAGATGCCAAAAATAGAAATGTTCTTCATTTACTCAGAACCCTCTAACTCACCTGTTTGTTTGTGTCCACAGAGGGAATCCCTCAGGTGTACTACTTTGGTCCCTGTGGGAAATATAATGCCATGGTGCTGGAGCTGCTCGGGCCTAGTCTAGAGGACCTGTTTGACCTCTGTGACCGCACCTTTTCCCTCAAGACCGTCCTCATGATAGCCATACAGCTGGTAAGAGTTTTACAGAATATCTCACATTTGTCGTGACCCATGGACCGAAACTGGCCAAAGGTTCAAGTTTGGCCCCATGGGATGAATTTGTCCAAAAATTACACTGACGATATTAAGTCAAGGGTGTCAAACTTGTTTTAGTTCAGAGGCCACATACAAACCAATTCTGACCTCAAGTAAATAGCATAGGGGCGGCCATGGCTCAGGAGGTAGAGTGGGTCATCCAACCAAAGGGTTGGCAGTTTGAATCCCACTCTGTTCTAGTCAGTTTGTTGTGTCCTTGAGCAAGACACTTCACCCTCCTTCCCTCCAGTGTCACTCACACTGGTGTTTGAATATGTATAAATGTTCAGTGGTGGTTGGAGGGGCCATAGGCACGAATTAGCAGCCATGCCTCTGTCAGTCTGCCCTAGGGCAGCTCTGGATACAGATGTAATTTACCACCACCAGAGGGGGAATGTGAGAGTGAATGAATAATGGCTCAATAATGTAAAGCGCTTTGGGTGCCTTGAATAATCCACAATCTAATCCATTACTATTATCAATAATTTATAAATAATGACAATTACAATTTTTTCTCGTTAGTGCAAAAAAAAACCCATTAAATTCTGAAAATATTCATACAAACATTTTACAAACTATTCAAACAAAAAAGATGTGAAAACCTAAACAAATATGAACAACCTGAAACGCCTACAGAAAAGTAGGTGCAATTTTAACAGTATTCTGCCTGTTACTAAATATTTTATGCCTTTTGTAGGCCTGGTCTCTAATGCACATGTAGAAATGATAAATTGTGTCATAATATTGTTTAAATTGCACTTATTTTCCTTTAGAATGGTCAGTTTTTCAGTTTTTCACATCTTATTTTGTTTTTAAATGTAAAGATTTTCTTAATTTAATGTTATTTTGTTTTTTTTGCTCAAACAAAGAAATTTGGAATTGTCATTATTTATAGGTTATCATGTAATTATTTTACTCGTTTGTCCCACTTGAGATCAAATTGTCTGAATGTGGAACCAGAACTAAAATGAGCTTTACATCCATGTCATATAATTATAACATCTGGTCCATTATTTCAGGGCAGTAATGCATGCAGAATTTAATTTTTTTTTTTGTCTTTTCAAAACTAATCCTGGTTTTCTGCCACTAGATAACACGGATGGAGTATGTCCACACCAAGAGTCTGATATACAGAGACGTGAAGCCAGAGAACTTCCTAGTTGGGCGACCAGGAAGCAAGAGGCAACACACGATCCACATCATCGACTTTGGTCTGGCCAAAGAGTACATAGACCCCGAGACCAAAAAACACATCCCCTACCGGGAGCACAAGAGTCTGACTGGGACGGCACGCTACATGAGCATCAACACACATCTGGGAAAAGGTGAGGAAGCCTTAGGAATGGAGGCGGAGTTTAGTCCAAGGTTAAATTCCACATTGTTGATCCATAGATGACATAATAGTGTACTCTGTGATGTCTAGATTTATGTATAGTTTAATTTCTGGGGCCTCATTCTAACCAGTCTCTTCAGGCGAGGATTTTACTGATAAGCGCTCCTTCATGTAGAACTGATCAGGTTTTTATGCCGCAAGGTTTTTGCAAACGCCATCGCCTGGAGCACGTTCCTGTGAAAGTTTGTAAAAGATGCTTTAGGAGAGATCTTTAAATTTGGCACAAAGATGAACAGGTTAGAATTTGGTGGTGAAAGGTCAAACAATTCTGGCCATAAATCACACAGACCTCAGACACATTTGCAAAATAGTAAAGAGATGAAGTGATGACCTTTATATCAAGAAGGAAAAGTAAAAACCCTTTCTGGTCTGATGGATGGATACTTTTATCGCCTGGCGATAGACTGACAGTAGATCAGTAAAATGAAGTAACTTAAAAATGTGCTCATTTGGCTTAAATTCTTCCACCTCTGTGTTCCTGTAGTCATCAGATAGAGAAATAGACTATCACCCCCGAGATGACTAAAGAACATTTATGCAGATTGGTATTACCTTTGTTTTAGCTGGTCTAAAACTTTTTTGCTGCAAATGTATATTGATCTGTAAATCTTCATCATCACTCTCTTGTAATAATCAGTATTAGTATTGAGAAACGCATTAAACACATCAGGACAGAATATAATGAAAAAGATGAGCAGAAAGGGTGAGTATAAATAAATCAAATGCATTTGGACCCTGAGTTGGTAGTACCTTTAGAACAACATTACAAGAAAGAAAGAAAGAAAGAAAGAAAGAAAGAGAAACTGGGAAATCAGTGTAGCTGCACCATGACACACATTCAATAACAATATAATATCACACTAAACATGAGTAATATACATATAGTATACTTAGGTTAATTCTGGGTGGGACCTTTCTGTGTGGAGTTTGCATGTTCTCCCCGTGTCTGCGTGGGTTTTCTCCGGGTACTCCGGTTTC
>JAQQZY010000020.1:10710645-10720845 GCA_030068375.1 Ostorhinchus rueppellii | reverse complement strand
GCACACCTGACAGTCATTATCAGGCTTCTACAGAGCTTGATGATAGGCTCATCATTTGAATCAGGTGTGTTGAAAGAGGGCTACATCTAAAACATGCAGGATACCAGCCCTCGAGGACCAGGATTCCCCACCCCTGATGTAGATGTTGGGTTCACATGCACGTACCATGGCCCGTGACCGGCCCGGGTACAAATGGGTGTTACAGGGACAAAACAATAGGTGGCGGTGTGGAAGAAATTCTATCGCTAAGGACCCACGACTACCTTCTCAACTGGACTCGAAGCATGGAACAGTTGCATTCACACGGATAAAATGAAGCAGACTTGGGGGTCCAGCTTATTTGGATACGGACTTGAGTACGCTGTGTGAGTGGTGAAGGCTATCAACCTATTATTTTGACTTCTTCTCCATTCAGCAGACATCCGGTTTCTAACAGTGACAGATTTTTTTTTTCAGACATGCATAACTAATTTTCAGTGTCAAAATTTCTTGGCGAGGGACAGGATTGATTAATTAATTGCGTCTCAGCTTTTTTCTTTTCGAAGCTATCATTATTATATTGAGTAAAAATCCAATCATTTCTAATTTTCACACTTTTTCCCCAGCTAATTACTCAGAAACAAGGCTGTTTTCTTGTGTTGAGACCTACGTGAAGAATCCACTCTTATCCACCAGTGAAATTAGAGTATGTATACAGGGTTTCCACAGGTCATTAAAAAGCATTAAATTAGATTTGCTGATATCTGCAGAAACCATAGTACACCATAAAGCAAATATTCTACACAAAGAACCCAACGACATGTGACTCAGGTCTTATCTAATCAGTGCTTTGTTTTAAACCCATGAAAACATATTGTCCTCCCCACAAAACGAGCCGTGACCTTTGAGCAGTTGTCAGATTAACTTTCCTCATTTGTTTTTTCTCATGTTTATTACTCTGTAGAAGGGCGAACGCAGCAAAGTTAAACATGATTTCAGCAACTTATTTTAGTGCTCATAACTGCATTGCATACAGTATGAGTTTAGAACTTTAATTTACTAAGAATGTGCTGTGCTTGGCTAATGCAAACCAACATGAAGAATACAGGAGTTTAGGACTCATATAAAATAAATAAAGAATAGGTGATGTTTTCATAAGCAGAGGAATGTTCGCCTGCAGACCTCCGCTGTTCCCTGTTGTTGACATAATTCAACGTTTTTGTAAGAACTTGTAATATCTGCTCCACTGGATTTGGATTCCTCTACAAATCCCCACAAACCTGCAAAATTGAGCATGTTTCCTCCCTCCCGTTATTAAAGAGCGGTACCTGCTTCCTGGTTGCTGAAGTCCAGTTAAATACAAGGCTCCGAGCAACAATAATCATTAGTGGTTCAAAGAGTCTCTGTGGGCTTTAGGAGTAAATATTGGTTCTGTTTAGTCTCAAGTCTTAGCCTACATTCAGACAATTTTTGACATTATTTAGGTCATGAATTGATTTTCTTTTACCTCATAACAGGGTTTGGGGCTCTGCCGTCTGCTGTACAATCCATTCTTTTATTTTCTTTTTTTTTTTATAAAGGATAAACATTAGAAAAGCAGTGTGTGATTACAGAACATAATGGAAGCTCTTTCATCCGCACACCTGTTTCCCACCTAACATGAAAGAGGTGTTTGGCCTGTTTCCATCCCTTCCTTCCTACATGGATGATAACACTTCCTTCTGTTTAACCTTACTCCCAAATAAATCAATAAATAATACATAGATAATACATTCCCCAAAACAAAATAAAAGCAATCTATTTGAAGAAGTCGACAAAATATGATATATAACATACAGAGTGTAATCTATGGCTCTAGCAACTAGAATACCACCACTCATGATTATTTTATGAGTTAATGGATTCATTTTTGGTTTATAAAACTTTAGAAACTTTTTACACAGCCATATTTGGCATACCACCCCCCATTTGTAAAATAAATAAATTGCAAGCAAATGCTGTAGCATTTGCACCATTAATCACCCACAGACTCCTCCTCTTTAGTTGGAAATCGGGCATAGTACCATCTTTTCTACAATGGGTGAAGGAGGTACTTTCCCTACTACCAGTAGAAAAGCTTAGATATAGAATAGATAAAAAGTGTAGGGATTTTACATCAACTTGGAGCCGTTTTATAAATTTCAGTCAAGGCATCCCCTTCCAGTAGATATTTTCATTGCCTCTTTATTTTCATCTCTGTCTTTATATTACATAATTGTTATAAAAAAACAAAACAACTTATTATTAATGTAGTTATTATACATTAGACTATAACCTTTGTTTAAACTTTATATCTTTCTTGCATGATACAAGTAAATCTAACTGCCCCCCCCCCCCCGGGGTTTGATGTACTTGTGACATTCTGCCTTGGACTGGTTTATAGGTCCTGTGGTAATATATGTATATGTTTATTTGAAAATTGAAAAATAAAAAGAGGGGGTGAATAAATAAAACTTTAGAAAATATTTTTTTTTAAAAACTGTTTCAAAAAAGCCTAAATCCTGACATCCTCTAATCAGGGTTCCCACAGGGTCTGAAAAAATCTTTAAAGTTTTGAATTTACAAATCTGCATGTAATACATTAAAAAAGTCTTTAAAAAGTATTAAAATTGTTATGGTAGGTCTTAAGTTATGTTGCCATAAACTTGTGTTGACTGTACTGTGTTTAAATGTCCATGCTGCAGAGAAACGAAGGGTAGTCTACTTACTTCCAATCCGACAATTTATATTAAAATTGGGAGTCAATTATCACTAACTTTGTAGCCCCCAGTTAGAAATGACTTGGAACAGTAGGAATCAAAGCATTGGAGTAAATAAATACATTTTCTTAAATTCTTAGTCACAATATTTTAGGCAATCAGCTCAAAGTCTGGACATATTTTCAGTATGGACTACAACTGCTGCTGCTTATAAACACTTATGTCGAACTTGGAGAAATGTTTGTCGGAAGTCTTGACCTTATACATGCAAGTGTCATGACGTAACTAGTTATAGACGAAACAAATTAAGCAGGAATTAAAACGGGTTGTAGAAATCCACTTGATTTTTGCCAAAATGAATAGAAAGATAGTTTTGCAGCACCTGGAGGGTTCAAATTCAAACTTTATGAACTATTAGGGTCCAAATACACATTTAAATAAACCACTGACTAATAAAAATGAGTTTAGATAAGTAGATAAATTGACTGTACTGCTCTGTCCCATTCAATGAACAACTGAACACTTTAGGTGATCAGCTTTTACTATAACTGCTGCTGCTGACAAACAATTACTCGTACTCATCATGTTTCATCAGAAGTCTTGACCTTAGATGTGTAAATGTTGTGACGTAACTAGTTATAGATGTAACAAATGAAGAAAGAACTAAAATAAGTTGTAGAAATCCACTTGATTTTTGCCTAAATGAATATAAAGATAGAAGATTAGCAGCACCTGGAGGGTTCAAAATGAACCTGTGTGAAGTATTAGGGTCCAAATATACAAAGAAATGAACCACAGACTAAGAAAAGTGGGGTTAGATAAATATGAGCCTTTAAAGAGTTTCTCACTGTCAAAGTATTTGTTGATTAATTCAATAGTCGTCCAATCAATGAATTCTTTCAGTTCAACAAAGACTCTTTGTATTAAAATAAAGGTCAACAGTAGCACACGGTTCAATCATTCATTCATTCAGCTTTAATTTAATGGTAGAATATATTGAAGAGACTTCATGTGCAATGTAGTGGAGAAAACAACAACAACGGTGATGAAAAGCGTAAAGGATTATTTAGTAAAGAATGACTGAAGAATCTTTGTGATAATAACAACGGAAGGCAGTTCAGTGAAACAATAAAACCATTGAGCAGCTGAAGTGTTTACATGTGTAGAAGACCTTGCAAAACAGAAAAATACTTTCATCTGTCACTGAATTAGAGTATCTCTTAAAAACAAGGTTCTTTCAACGTGTGAAATCTGCTTTTTGTTCTGAGGATCTTTGAATGTCATTTGTTCTGTTCGTTTTATCGTTTCCACTCGAACAATCAGATTTCATACTATTTATTTGCACTTCAAATACTCTCCTACACTTATATTCCACATTTCTTAGTATATTACTGTGTATTAATCTACCTCTGTCAGTATAAACATGGATATAAGCATTAATGAGGTATGTTCAGACTCATTTTGTTTAGTCTATGTATTGCTTTATTTGAGCAGTTGTCCATATAGAGATATATTACTGTAAATGTGGAGTCAGTTTTGTCTATTTTGAACAGATGTCATCCTAAAAACAAACATAAGATTATTAATAATAAACATGTTGAAACAATAATAAAAAGAAAGCAGAATATCAGTGTCCAAAAAACATGATTATATTATTAATTATTGTTTTTTTCATACCAGTTCCTTAGCTTCAGCACTGCTTCCTAAACATATTTTTAGCAAAAGTCTGGATTATGAGGTAAAAACACAAAGGCTTTTAATAAAAGTTGAGGCAAGTCAGTAAAAAAAACCCCCATAAATCTACTTGACACAACAATTCTAGTGTGAAACATTTTATGACAACACAGAGGCAACAAATGTTGTGAATGTTTCATTGCCTTTCTGATGGTTAATTCTTTCTATGGCTGTAAAACCTTTGTGTCTTCCTCCGTTTTCCTTCAGGTACTCGGAGCGCACCACCAGCCGGCCGTCGGAGGTGTTGTCCCACGGCGGGCGGACGAGCTCCAGCCCTTCAGAAGAGACGGGAGGAGGCCGCAAACCGTCCGCCAACAGGGGCAAGAGACACCGCCGGAACCCTGAGCTGGACGAGTCCCAGTATGAGACCGAGTACACGACAGGAGGCGAAACAGGCAACGAACTCGACATGGAGGAGTTGGAGAGGTAAGAATTAAACCCCCACGGCGCTTCTGCTGCGTCTCTAAGCTGCTCTGAAACCGGGATAGAAATGTCATCAGTCAGCGACGCAGATTGGACTCAAATATTGTCGCTCCCTGTGGGCCAGACCTACATTCTCAGATTTAAATGAATAACAGATAGATCAGATAATCACCCTCCCATGGCGGACGCTTCCCTTACAGAAAAATGAAGCCACAGTATGTGTTCATTAGAAAAATGCATGGGACATAAATAAACAGATGCATAGAAAGCAAAGCAGATTGAGCACAGGCCTGTATGGGCACACGTCCACGGAAAAGGCTGCAGTGAGCGTCGGCCTCGGTCTGTCCAAGAGAGTCGCTAATCTCCTGAGGCATGCCGTTCCACATGTGTACTACTGCGACATAATGACAGAATTGGGCCAAAGGTACAAAACATGGACGTCACTGTAGTTTATGGGAATGAAGGTATGTTTGGCTGTATTTGTGAATATTTGTAATTTAGACACAGTTGCACTTCATTCTACAGTGCACTGGGGTGAGCGACAGTCAGAGCTAGTATTCATAGTTTTGCGGGGATCTTTATTGTTATTTTGTTAATCTAATATTCAATTACATACAGTCACGGAAAAAATGATTAGACCGCCAAAAGTCATCAAAAACAACAGTTATTTAATCCAGTCCTAACTCCTGTGTGTATCTTGTGACTAAAACAGACAGAAAAGAAAACATGGAATGTCTAAAAGCACTGTTTTTGTCAGTACAATGACAAATACTGACGTAAGAACTGAAGTGGATAGGGGTCAAAACGCCATATTTGAAATCTGTCTGATGGGACATTTAAGAGTCAGTTTGACAGATTAGTTGTTGCTAAATGATCCACTTTTTTTACTTTTAAATTCATTTTGCTTTAGTTGGACCATAAGGGATTATCCAAAACAAGGAGCTACTTTATATTGAAATGTTGGAATGTTAATCAATTAAAGTTTCCTCTGATGGGACATTACTGTCTTTTGACCCATAGATATCAGCTCTGAAATTAAACTCTTATGAGAGATTTTTGTTGTTATCATTATATTTGTCCAAACAAATGTATCTTTAGTTGTACCAGGGATTAAAATGAACAAGAAATTAAAGGAAACAAGGGTGGAAGAATCCTTTTTTCCTGCGACTGTATGTTTATTTTAAAATGCAGTGTTTTGGCTCTGATGCAGCCTCTTGTCTTTGTCTGGATTTACCACAATGTTCTGTCTGATTTGTTACAAGAAATGAGAAAAGAACCTCAATTTATTTACTAGGACTTGTATTTATGACCGTTCAGTCCAACGTGAAAACTGATTATAAATATTGTTATTAAATTATTATTGAATTCTACACTTTAGTTTGATTTTACAGTCCCTTTAGAGGCATTTCAACAATGCTGGGAGTTGGAATTGCTCTAAAATTGGACAATTATACAGTTCTGTACAAAAGTCAGATTCCACGTTTAGCTTTGTTGTTTTTGCAGTGTTGAAATGAACATAAATATTTATTCGTCATTCTATTTTCTTTAGTTACAATAAAAATTAAAAAAAAATGCAGGAAATATATGCACAAACTTAACAGGCACAGACAAAACTGAACCAAATGGGTTTTAAAGGTTAAAGTCTCGATTTATTGTGACCTTTGACCCCATGACAAAAAGCAGCACAAACAATTAGAAACATTTAAGGTGTTGAGTGAAACCTGGTGTAAATCATCAGAAAATTAACGCTATAAATCTCATATTGTCTGAAGAAAAGGGTTAAAGACATGTTAAGTGCAAAAGGAGGTCAGACTAAATATGAGCACTTTAGTTTATAGAAGCTGTTTTGAACCTGAAACTAGTTTTTCCTGCTGTTGATACTTTACATATAACAGACTGGATCTTAATAGAGGAAACTGACAAACGCGTGTGTGGACATTAGAACTTCACTAAACCAACAAACTTGAACCATCCCATTGAACTGGATGTATTTCAGTTCCAAAGCTTGATTATTGTTCTCCTGGATGTCTAATAACAGGTGGAAAGAACCATGAATAGAGCTCTGCCTGTTCTCCTGTGATTCAGTCTGAAATCTGAAACCCTCTGTGATTTCCTTATGTTATGAATGAGTTATGAATAGTTTATTTTTGGTCCGTACATTAATCACCGTGCACAGTACAACAACTGTAATAAACACTAGAAAAAAATAAACCAAAAAGGAATAGGCCAGAAACAAAAGCTTAGTTTTTGCCTCCTTTTCACTTTTCCATCACCGACATCAAAGTAAATGTGTTCATCATCAAGGATTTACATCATAAAAAAAAAGAATCAAGAACAAAAACACATCTACCATCTGCACTGAATATTAATAATATATGCACTTAATATTCCTGAATAATCTGATACTTAAGACATCCTTAAACTTTATCAGAGAAGTGAATGACTTAAATTCATCATCAAGTCCATCCCATAATTTCACACCCAAATCCATCTAGACTTCACATTTGTTCTCACTTTCATACATTCAAACATATAAAGACCTCTTAAATAATTATAATTACTCTCTTAATTTAAAGAACTCTTGAAGGGTATTTGGAACAATATTATTTTTCACTTTATTCATCATCTCTAATATTTTAACATTTACAATATCGGACAATTTAAAGGTATTAAGTTGAATAAATAAATTATTAGTTGCTTTATAGTATCTCACTTTATTCATTATTCTAAATGCTCTTTTTTGTAATTTTACTAATGTATTCTATAATTGTTTTTCCTGCATTTCCACATTTTACGCATTTGGCAGACACTTTTATCCAAAGTGACTTACAGTTATTACAGGGTATTGGTTACAACCTGGAGCAGTGTAGGGTTAGGTGCCTTGCTCAAGGGCACTTCAGCCATTGCCTACTGGTTAGGGTGGGATTTGAACCTGCAACTCTCTAACACTCTAACCACTAGGCCACATATATTTTTCTGCACAATATTTCTGCACAATATGTTCAGTATGGCCAGAAAACTTATGTCTCTGTTTTTCATTTCTTCTCCTACCTTCTTTTTCGTTCACTCTCCTCCTCCAGTTTGTACCCAGACATAAGGTCGGATGCACAGCGTCAGGACTATAAGAGAGAGTTCGACGCAGACCTGAGGGAATACAAACGCATGTGTGCGGAGATGGACGACATCAACGATCAGCTGAACAAACTGAGCCGGCAGCTCGACACGCTGGACGACACCTCGGCCAAATACCAGGTACAACGAACACAAACAAAGCAGCAACGGGGTGGAATCCAACAAATCTGACAACACTCAGGGGTCTTAAATAGATATTAAATTTGATATAGTCGGTCTGCAGTTATGTGGCCATAAACGTGTTGGCTTTGTTGTGTTTAAATGTGTCTGTTGAATGCATAGTTTTAGGCAGGAATCAGAGTTTTGGGTGTGCAGAAAAAAAATCAGAGCCATGCAGGTATTTTCCTGCTGACCGACAAGTGTGTGTGTGTGTGTGTGTGTGTGTGTGTGTGTGTGTGTGTGTGTCATTTGTTTTATTTTTGTATTGCTGTGTCAGACCACAGTTTTTGCTCTAGTATATTTCATTATTTACACCACAGGTGTCAAACATGCGGCCCAAGGGCCAAATCCGGCCCGCCAAAGGGTCCAGTCTGGCCTGTGGGATGAATTAGTGAAAAGTAAAAATAGATATTAAGATATTAATTATTTTAGTTCAGGTTCCACATTCAGACCCATTCAATCTCAAGTGGGTCAGATCACACAACTCCAAATTTTTCTCTTTGTAAATGTAAATATTTTCACATATTGACAGTAAAACAAAGCATAATTTCACAAAAAATATAAATAATGTAAACAAATATAAAGAACCTGGAATGTCTTCAGAAAAGTAAGTGCTATTTAAAAATATTCTTCCTGTTATGAAATGTTGTGTAGATCCACTGTGTCTGTAAGTTATAATGAACATGTGGAAATGATAAACTGAAGCAGAATATTGTTAAAATTACACTTATTTTTCAGTTTGTTCATGCTATTCGCATTGTTTGAAAAGATAGTTTGTAGATGTAAACATTTTCATTGCTTAATTTTACTTTTTTTGCTCTAAAACACAGAGAAAAGTTTGGAGTTGACATTATTTATATATTACTATCTTATTATTTCACTGGCTTGGCCCACCTCAGATCAAATTTAGTTGAATGTGGCCCCTGAGTTACAATGAGTTTGACAGCCCTGATTTAGACGATACTTTGCATTCTTCAATTTGCCACAAATACATGTAACGTTTTGTTCAATTGTTATATTTTTGCTGCTGTAAAACCATTTCATGTTTACGTTTTGTTTTCTTCAGGCTTGCTTTTTATTGCTGCTACAGTCCAAACACTGCTACTATTGCTTTTGAACATGTTACGCCTGTATTTATTTTGTAAGTTCTTTATATTCACTGAGCATACAGTACACCTCAAAATGTAACAAACAGGCCTTTCCATGTGGTCGTGTTTGGTGATTTTGTGCATTTAGACAAAATGCTGCAGTGTCATGATTCGTATCCTTATGTGGACATGAAGTGACTTATAGTGTCATAACAGAGTTTTGTTCTAAACTGCAAAACGACAAAGAATGAAAACTGAAACATCCAGCCTCAGATTTGTGTTCAACATGTCCTATCACACGGTTCTGCTGAAGTATTTACATTTTGGTCAAAATATCAGGTGGCGTCCCTATGACACTATTTTTTCACCAGGGACAGATTGATTGTGCCGATGTGTCGTGAACTGTAGGAATGTGTTCATTTTGTTTTTCATTTTTTTTCTCAGGCTATAGCAGAGGAATATAATCAACTGAAGGACCTGAAGCAGGTGAGGAAACAAAACACAGAGCTGTGAAAGCATTAACACGTTCTTTGTAGTATTTATTTTCCAAACTCTCAACTGCAGGAAAGTCTGGTACCAGAAAACCCTAATGTCGCTAGAAAATAGAGATCGGGCCGATGTATTGATTGATATTTGATCAGTAGTAAAAATATTACATCAGGCACCTGTGTGGGCAGCAGTTGAACCTCAAGAAATGTGAAGAGTATTATGTGTACGTGTATTAACCATTTCATTTATACTGCTGCATAAAAATCTTAATTATCTGAGTGTTCTGAGCTGTTTATTCTGAACACAATAGTTTAGGGCTGCACAATATATGGCAAAAATGTCATTATCACGATAACAGAGTGTGCAATAGAGTGTGCAACATCAGTCAAAGCCGTGCACTAATGTCTCTTCTTTTCTTTGTGTGAACTTTCTGTTTTCCACACCATGGGGTACCACAG
>JAQQZY010000020.1:10698225-10710545 GCA_030068375.1 Ostorhinchus rueppellii | reverse complement strand
ATTTACACATTGTTCTATGTGAATAAAATGACTCAATATGTGACTGTGTTTGTGTCTGAAGGTCTGTGGTAGCAGCACCAGCAGGTTTATGGACACAACTGTGGAACTGATTGTAGTAGTTCAGTATTTGGTCTGAAATTCTGAATAATTGAGTCACAGACAAACAATTGGCTCATTTGAACATTGTTAAGGAACACTTTCCTGAGCTCAAACTGCTATTTCTGTAGCTGAACCAGAAATATCGTAACATTATCGCAATGTTGTACATCCATATCAGGTATCGCAAGTTTTGCCGATATCGTGCAGCCCTAATTTACTTAATATTTATAAGTAGAAATAGCACATATAGCTCCTTTAAGCCTTGTAGATGTCGTTGAAATCATTCATTGACTCTGTTGTGCTGGACTAAATGTCTCCTCTGTTCCTCTCTGCTCCGTAGACGTCAGATTACCAGTCCAAGAAGAAAGAATGCCGCAGACTGAGACACAAACTGTTCCACATCAAACGCATGGTCAAGAACTACGACAAGAGCCACTCGTAAACGCACTCGGCGGACACTCGCAGACATGTTCCAGAAAACACTCCACGACCACACAAAGACTGTGACGCGCTGAGACCAAAGTTACCTGTCGACTCACCGGATACGCAACATGCACACAAACGCACACATAACACACTGGACGTCCATGATAATGATCTAAACCCGGCTTTCCATTCGTACTCAGTGATCATAGATGTGTAAAAACACACAGGACGGCACAAACCTGACTGCTTTTTTTTTTTTTTTTTTTTGAGAAAATGGCCCGTTTCACAGCCAATACTGCCGTTTTTGGTTTTTTTAAAGCCCCGGTCCGCCATTTCAGAGGGCGTGGTAGGAGAAAGGTTGTGTAAAAGTCACCTGACCTACAGTGAACCTGTGATAAAGCTGTGCTCGGTTTCTATCATTTGTCTTTTTCTTTGTTTTATCTCCACAGATAAGAGTCAGAACAGTATTATAAAGAACATTTAATGGCCGGCACAGACTTCTGGGAATGTTTGCGAGCAGATACAGTTTCCTAACACTTGGCATGACGCTATATCCTTATCACAAGTGAATTTCTGCTGTTGGTAACGAGCTTCAGTATCGGTGAGGTTTCTGCCAGGCACCGTGGATCGTGTATATATTGTTTTGTTTTTTATCATGTACTTGTTCTTTTCATCTAAAATCCGCTTCTCGTTCTGATAATGAAGCTGCATAGACAGAAGGAAGGGGACAAAGTGGCCAATGAGATTTATGTTGATTTATTTTCTGTTCATATTGAAACTGGAATCAAAAGAACAAATTCACATTTATTATGACTTTTCTGTTATTTGACAAAATCATCATGTGCTTAAAAAGTGCAGACTACTTGTGTTTTATATATAAATATATGTGTGTGTTCATAATGCACTCTTGACAAACTGCAAAACCTGTTGGTGTCTGTCTGTTTCTACTGCCAATAAGCTGAATTCATCTGTTTGTGACGTTCTTCCTCAGTGAAAATGATCACCTGCTGATTCTGTGTTAACTTTGTATTAATCCACGTCAGAGTGTTACGATCTAGCGTACGTTATAAAACCCTTTAGACGTTCTATT
The DNA here is from genome assembly GCA_030068375.1 of Ostorhinchus rueppellii. Lineage (NCBI taxonomy): Eukaryota > Metazoa > Chordata > Actinopteri > Kurtiformes > Apogonidae > Ostorhinchus > Ostorhinchus rueppellii. The sequence goes on along the minus strand of JAQQZY010000020.1, from coordinate 10,708,930 downwards.
GATTTCATGCATTTGTATTTTTACGAAGAACATTTTACAAACCGTTTGCGAGCCATTTATTTTTGTATGAATATTTCTTTGATGCTATTATTAAAATACCTTTTTTTTGTTACTGTATACTTCCATAAGGTATGTTGTCTAAAAAGTATTGAATTCATTCAGTAATAAACATGTCTAATTCTGTATAAAACCAGTGGAACCAGTGTCCTGAGGTTTCATTTGGAGGCGGTTCTCTGGCTGATACTGCCCTCTACTGGCGAACTGTGGTGAAAACTGAACACCACTGTCCTGATATTTAATACATGTACTCTGTTTATTCAAATATTAACATTTTATTAGATGTTTCAGAGCCTCATGACTTTTCATTGACCAATAATGTAATTTACTGACAATGTTTAAGTACAGGAACAAATTAATAATAATTGTATGAAAAACAGCAAAAGTTTTGACTGTGATTGTTGGTTATTTCCATATTCACTGAAAAACATCTGAAAATAGTATTAATATAGATGTAAAGTTATCTAAAAAATACTGTGTTTTAGTCAGAAAATGGCAAAAGAAAGCTTTCACAACACCTAAAACCTAAAATAAATAAATAAAAACCTGAGGTCCATGTGTTTCTATTTTGAATTTTGTTCCAGATAAAACTCAGTTTTTAAAAATTCAGCTGGAAAATATGTGTTTACTGTGGATTTTATCAAGACAAGAAAAAATACTCGACAATTAAATACCTGTATTGCTTTTACACTCATATTTAATTTTAAAATCCACTTCTCTAGTTTGGATGTGGTCTGAGTTTCACATTTTATTACAGACATTTCAGAGCCTCATGACTTTTCATTGATCAATAATGTAATTTACTGACAACCTTTAAGTACAGGAACAGAAATGAATAATTGTATGTATGAAAAACAGCAAAGGTTTTGACTGTGATTGTTGTTTATTTCCATATTCACTGAAAAACATTTGAAAATACTATTAATATATATGTAAAATTATCTAAAAAATACAGTGTTTTAATAAAAATGGCAAGAGAAAGCTTTCACAGCACCTAAAACCTAAAGAAACCCCGAGGTCGATGTGTTTCTATTTTGAAATTTTTTTCAGCTAAAACTCAGTTTTTTAAATTTCAGCTGTAAAATATGTGTTTACTGTAGATTTTGGCATCAAGACGGGGAAAAAGAATGCCACTCTACAATTAAATACTTGTGTTGCTCTAAAAATAATGCATTTTTTACGTTCATATTTATATTTAATTTTGAATTGTACATTTCCAGATTTAATGTGTTCCGAGTTTCACCTTTTGTTGGACATTTTGAGCCTAAACTTTATAATTAACGTTCGTTCATTCTCGTTATTGTTTGCTTCTCTCCCTCAGACCTGCAAAGCCATCCTGAAGGTCCTGTTTCACTGTTACTACATTTGTAAAAAATGTTCCATTCTTTCATGCCGTGTGAGTCCTGATAAGCACAAGAACGTGTCTGTGCTGCAAATATCTGCCATTTTATCGAACTGAAAGTCTAAAAGATCAACTAAAATACTCATTTCCAGTTGTGATGTAAGTGTTTCTACCTCGTGTGCAGAGTAAACGTTCTCCCATACACGAGTCGTCCACAGAAGGAATGTGCATACTTTTATTTTTAGAAATGCAAAAATAACCAGTGAGGAATATGAACCATTTTTCTTTTTTTTCTTTTTAAGGTTTTGGCGTGGTCATAGAAACATTATTCTCTCAAAACTACACAGTCAAATCACCATAATCTGACAAATAACACAGAGTGATTCAAGGACAACATGCTGAGCTGTTATCGATGACCTCTGACCCCCGGAGGTCGACACCAGTGTGTGTTTTCATAGATGAGAGCTAACGGCAGGTACAACAAAAATGCAAACATGTACACGTCTTAGTCTTCAGTCAGTTTGGCAAGAAACACACACACGTTACGACAATCTGCTCACGTCGCAAACACTGCTGAACATCAGTACCGTTTATCTCCGTACCAACAAACGCCGTCACCTTGGAGAACGTAATCAGAATCATTATCTTAAAGTGACCTCTGTACATTAAGTGGTGTCCGATACGTTGCTTTTCAACACTAATGTAAAATAATCTGTTAAACGCTGTCACAAAAGCAAAGGAAACAAATCGATCTGAACTCAGATTAGCTTTGGGTTCAACTTTGGGTACATTATTTTCAAACATTTTGTCGTCTAATGTGCAGTCTGATCATCAGGATGATATGCCACATTTCTGCAACAAAGATACTTTGATCCCTTTATATTTATCTTAAACACATGAATATCTCACTGTACAATCTTCGTCTGTGGTGTATAAAACATGAGGTAATAACGTTAGACGGGGACGTGACCGTCTGAGGATCCAGGGCTGCTCCACCTCCACCTCCACCATCCTTGGATAAAACACTATATTAAAGCCACTATGTGTTGAATATTCACTTCTTAATCTTACCACTAAGGGGCGCCAAAAGACAGACATTTTCACTTTCTTTACATAGTGGTTTAAAGTGTAAAACAGAAAATTCAACATTTATAAACAGGGCTGTCAAATTCATTTTAGTTCAGGAGCCACATTCAGTCCAGTGTGACCTCAGATGGGTTGGACCAATAAAATAATAATGTAAGTGGTTACAGGGACAAGCCCCGCCCCTTGCATGTATTGTTCCTTATTTTGGCATTGATCCAGCTGATGTCATCATGTCTATGCGTGTGCTGATGTCAGCATAGACACATTTTGCCCATTATACATTTTAAAAATTCACAAAAACTGTGACCTACTTTTCCAAAAATGTAATCACATCTATTCAGGGTCTCTGATAATCTATAAACCTAATCTGGTCTGAATTCAACTGTTAGTTTTACTGCTAGAGTGTTAAGAAACCAAACCAAAAGCAATACCCTTTGGCTTTCCTTTGAGGGGCGGGGTACTAATCTATAAATTATGTCAACTGTAAACTTTTCTCGTTGTTTTAAAGTGAAAAAAGCTAAATTACATAATTAAAATGTAAAAAAAAACAAACAAAAATAAAACAACCCTCAAACCAGAAATTTCTTCAGAAATATAAGTGCAATTTTAACAGTACTGTGTCTCCAGCTTATGTTCAGGACAACTTACAGATCCCATTGTACGTATAAATACACAAAACATCTAATAACAGGGATAATAGTTAAAACTGCACTTACTTTCATGTTGACATTCCATGTTGTTCATAATTGTTCCAGTTAGTCACATTTTTGCGAAAGGATCATTTGAGACTAAACATTTTCATGTAATTTCTTAATTTTTTTGGTCGGCTTGTTCCCTTCGATATTTGTGGATTCTTTGCCTTTTGTTCACCTTTATAGTTTACTTCTACTTGCGTTTGAAAAATAAACTTCATCATTGTCATAATTTAATTTTTTACACAAAAACAAAGGGAAAATTTGGAGTTATGATTATTTCTAGGTAGTTCTGATGGTATTTTACTGGTCTGATCCACCTGAGATTGAACTGGTCTGTATGTGGAACCTGAACCAAAATTATTTTGACATCCTTGTTAATATCTTCAGTGTAATTTTTGCATTTCACAAATAAATCCCAATGGGCCGGATTGGATCCTCTGGCGGGCCGGTTTTTGGCCCGCGAGCCCTATGTTTGACACCCATCCATTATCTGTCTCCATTACACATCTGGAGACAAACTTTCCCGTCAAACATTACACAATTTAGTCTGATCTGCACGTGTCCCAGCTGTGGTGATAGAAAACCGTCTGAAGCCTGTGAACGTGGCACCGCTGTGGCTTCACCCGCTAAAAAAACAAACAAAACAAACAAAAAAAACAAAACACACAAAGCAGAGACAGCAAACACAGATCCTGGTTCAGTCGGAGTCACATAGAGTAAGGGGTGATATGGGAGGAGGTAGTACAGGCACTGGGCCTCGATCGAGTCTGCGCCTCAGAGCCCTGTTTGTTCTCGTTCCAGAATGAGACCGAAACAGATCAGACGGACAGAAGCTGACAGATATAAAACCAGTCCCATCTGGCTTTCCTAAAAGCAGCTTTGGTGAGACTTGGAACATCAGTGTGAGTAAAGCAGACCTCTACACCTACACGAGGCTCTCATCAGAAGGCCCCGGGTCGTCCTACTCATGACATTCTCTCTGATCTTGTGTTTATTGTGCGTCGTCCTCATCTGATCTGGGTCCGTCTCGGTCTGGATCTGGGCGGGTTCACTGTCCCGGTGCGTAGGGCCAGCTGATGGAGCTCCCTGATAGCTGCATGTCTCGGATCAACGTCTCAATGGGCGTTTTCCCAACCAGACGCATGAAGAAGAGCTGGGAGATGAGGTTGGCGGGCACGGCGCGCAGGGCGGGGAGGCGCAGCAGCAGGCGGCCGAAGCGCTGGGGCTGGTTCGGGTACTGGAGACGCTCGTACTCCGTCAGCGCCACCTGGGCCTTCTCCTGCAGGGACTCCACGTGGGCCGGGTCGGTCAGACCACAAGCATCTGGAAACAAAAGAGACACCGTCAGCACCTCACTGATCTGATGGGACGTTTCCTGTTGGACAGATACGAGCTTTACTTGGACTGTTTTAACCTGTTCCACTCTGGGCCATTTGTTTCCAGTGGGAATCATTTCAACGTAACACAAAACAATGGATAAGCACAGGAGTTCCCGAAGTGAGGTATGTGTACCCCCAAAAGCCCAGGGGGTACTTGAAATTATTTTGAAAAACTACCTTAAATAAGTCATTGTGTACTGAATACAAAATAAATAATAAGAATTAGTGCAGAAATATAAAACACAATAAATACGTTCATGTAATAGCTTGTATTTAAAGAACATTTTGAAAACATCTCTATTTTATATTGTTCAAAATGAGTTTATTTGAGTAGAAAAGCAATTATTTTTTGTTGATGAAAGGTTAATTTATTAATTAATGACACATTTATTTATTTTCTTATTAATGAAAGAGGGCACTTTTTAGCTGTTTTTTATATTACAGCTGAATATATGTTTTTTGTTTGTTTGGTTGTTTTTTTTTTTACAAAGTTTTGAACATCTAAACAGACATCTTTGGCACAGGAACAAATTTTGCTAATTTTTTTCAATCAAAAATGCTAAAGAGAAAGCTGGGGGTACTTGGCTAAAAAAGTATCATACAGGGGGTACTCCACTGTAAAAAGTTGGAGATCCACTGGATTAGCAAAAGTAAGCCAAAATTCATAATCATCACTTCATAATTGCTCTTTTTTATGTCGTTCACTGACTTTTATCAGTCGTGAAATAATACCTGCTTAGAGTTAGCTTAGCGCTGCCATGTTTGTCTCATTGTTCTGTAGTTTTATTAAATTATTCATAACACGGTGGTCTCAGACTGTTAGCTTGTTTAGATATTTCAGTACTTGTTTGAATTCTGTTCCTTTGAGTTTTTAACGGATGTTCTTCTAGTCACATGGATGTGTAGAATGTCTATATTGGTACTAGTGTGGATAGTGTTACCATGGCAACACAGACAGAACTGTGGCTGCCTCTGATACTGCAGAGGGGGGGCTACTATGGAGCCAAAATAATGACTTTAAAGTCTGATATTGAAACTAAAATTTCGCATTGAAAACACACCCTGAAACTCAAACGTGTGACGCAAAAAATTCTAATGGCATCAAAACCGGTATTAGTGCTGATAACAATTCGCTGAAGTTTAAAACGCAGGCACCAAATGTGATATTATTCCATTTTTATTATTTTTTTGCATTCTGGTGTGTTTTTGGCTGAAAATCATATTATTTTATGTCATTGGTTTATCAATCACAGTTTATAATGTCAATGTCTTTTTTCTTTTTTTGTCTCACAGTTTTTGTTTGTTTGTTTTTTTTTTACACTTTTCAGTTTCAAGTTTCTGTCACCTTTGTGGCGTGGAGGGAAAGGGCTATGAGGGTGTGATTTGCATATTATTTGCATATTGAAACCAGCAACACTCGGCTCAGTCGGCTGGACCTCTCCATGAAGTCATTGTTTTGGCTCTGTAACTGCTCCCTAAAACCAAGCTTCTTCTCTTTCCTCTTTTTTTACTTTACTCATCAACACCTGAGCTCAATGTCTTTTTGTTTTTTATACTGTTGAAAATTTATTTCCGCATTTGATGACACTTTGACCATGACGTATGGTGCAAGACCCACGAAGAAGTATATATAAGTACTTTAGGTTTCAGTGTGTAATCTTTAAAATGTAAAAGTATGTGTTCTGAATGACAAAAACCCACTGAAGTTAAAGAATGTGAAGTAAAAAGAGGCCACTGTGCCATAAAATATAATCCCTGATGGTGTTTCACTTTTCTATCTGATGTTTTTGATGCAGTTTTGTGACATTTTCTTTAACGTTGAACTATTCTGTTTTTACTCTAATCCACTGAAATGCAGTGTATTCAGTAAAATCCACATGTATTTGTAGAGTCACTGTCACATGAGAACCAAAAGGGTTTTTAAAGTGTTTATTTAACATGAGGAGCTGAAGTTGAAGGTCACAAACGCTTCATGGTTTTCACATGACAAGAAGGAAACGCATGGAAATCTGTATCTGAAAAGTAACTACATCTGTCAGACAAATGTAGTGGCATAAAAAGTACATGAGAGATTGAGAAGCAGAAGTATAAAGTTACATAAAATGGAAATAATAAAGTACAAGTGCCTTAAATGTGTCCTTAAGTGCACCACTTTGAGCTCCAGTGTTGTGTTACATTCTACCACAGTCTATTTACACACTTGGTCTTAGTTTACAACCACGATATCCAGTTTAACTCCAAACACCAGACTCACCTGGTGAAAAGAGTGCAATGGCTTTGAGGCAGCTGTACTCGGCCGAATCCACCTGGAGCCGGTTCAGCTTGTCCACCTGGTCCTGGAAGACCCGGACCTGGTCCATGAAGGACACCACGCGCTCGGCGGACATGGGCGATGAGTGGAACCCAGCCGCCGCCAACAGAGGAGCCATGTGCAGAGGGAGGGCGGACTGAGCGGCATTCAGGATGAACAGCTCACTCCAACTGAGCCTCAACAGCGCCACCTGTAGGAGGAAACAGGAGGTACAACAGTCACTGATTGATACTTTAACGCTACGTCCATACTGCAGGTAAAAGTGGCCCAAATCTGACTTTCTTGCTCATATCCTTATGTATATGCTTTATTTATTTATGTATTTATTGTGCATGTCATGGCAATGGGCATGCACATGTATTTATTTGTATTTATAATTATATAGTCATGGAAAAAATTATTAGACCATCAAAAGTCATCAAAACCAATGGTTATGCAATCCAGTCCTAACTCCTGTGTGTATCATGTGACTAAAACAGACAGAAAAGAAAACATGGAATGTCTAAAAGCACTGTTTTTGTCAGTACAATGCCATAGATATTGATTTAACCCTTTTAATACCACAGGGATCACCAGTGATCCAGGCGCTTGTGTATTTCAAATTTCCGTATCTTCTCACTACTTCATGCAATTTCAATCCTTCAAACTGCTCCTGAAAGCTGGAAAAGAATAGTTTCAGAAACTACCACTGCTAAAATAATAATAATAAAAAAAAGCCTGTTTATTGACAAATAGAACAGCCTGGAACATGGACTCAGAAAGCTCCAGAAGTGTCAAACTGTCTGAGTTGTAAAATAGTTGGAATTAGATTTTTGTAACCTCACAAATGTTCAATCTGCATTTTTCAAGAATTTATAAAAAAGAAAGTTGAAGAAAATTCAATTCCGTTTTTGTCCGTTTTCTTCTTCTAACACAGTTTTAGGTATTTAATGACATAAGAATGGGAAATACTTGACAGGTTTGGAAAGTTCTACTTCTAGTGGAAACAGGGTGTGAATTATTTACACAGAGGGGATTTTGTGACACAGTTATTGACAAAAATAGACAAATTAATGTTTTAATAAATATATCTGTGTGGTGTTAAAAGGGTTAAGAACTGAAGTGATTTTGGTTTTTATCAAGAAAACATGTTAAATGGACAGATATCAGCTCTGAAATTAAACTGCTATGAGCTATTTTTGTTGTTATCATTATATTTGTCCAAACAAATGGACCTTAAGTTGGACCAGGCATCAAAATGAACAAGAAACTGAAGAAAACAAGGGTGGTCTAATCATTTTTCCACAACTGTATTTCTTCTACTCTGTAGTATAGATTTGTAAATTTTGAGTATTTTTGTATATTTTCAGTATTTTTAGTATAATTGTAATCTGCACTTTAAGAATTTCCTGCTAAACTAATTTTCTCGACGGCCCATTGAGGTCAAAACTGGATCTTTGAGCAGATAATCAATAAAAAAAAGACTTTTGTGTCTGTCTGATGCAGCCACACCTTTAGAAACCAAACAAAAACAATAAAAACCCCCAAATACTTGAAACAAAAATTTCTGTGACACATTTTACTGTTCACTTTCTGAAGGACAAAATTCCATAAATTTCAACACATTTTACAAAACCACAAGTATTTCCAGACTCTGACCTGCTCTGAGACTGGCAGCTCTGGGAAGTATGGGATGTTTCTGGCCCATTCGATGGTGCTGAAGAGGAGCCGGGCCGCCAGCTCACAGATGCTGTCAATGCCCATGACCGAGGCCCCACCTGCAGACGTCTGCATCTGAGCCTGGCTGTAGGGGGCCCCGAAGCGGGTGCTGGGGTACGGTTCAGCCCGGAGGAGCTGGGAGATCAGCTCCGATACCGGCTGACCGTTAAAGTAGTCGGCCCCGACATGCCCTGGACCTGGACCTCCAATACCCCCACCCAGAGAGTTGGGGCTGATAACTGAGTGAGCTGGAGGGATGCGACCCCTCTGAACTGCTGCAGAAAAAAAACACAATAGATTAAAACTGACCAGAGGGCATTATGGGTAGACATAGAAGAAGTTTGTTGTATGACAGGTTTCTCTGCAAAAGGCACTGCAGAAATCAATCATAACCACAGGCTGGACAGGGCCGAAGAAGCTTTTTTTTTTTTTTTTAAACAAAACCCCATTTTTGTATTATCTGACGTTTATTTAAGTCAATTCACAACCACTTCTCATTTATAATGATCTGTCCCCAAGAATTACTAAAAAGCTGCTCATGGGAAAAAGTTTAATTGTCCGAATAATTGTGTCAACAAAATTCAAATAAAAAAGGCTTAACTGGATCTCAGGCTGCAATGTTTTGACAGTGAAATGTAGTTTATTATTGGCAGTTGGATTGTAAATCAACATTGCTGCTGTGATGAGCTGTTAAACCAGCCTGTAAATGGAAGTGAATGACGGAAATACATTCAAATGAATTTTAAAAAGTACATCTCAGAAACATTTATTATTTTTTTAAATCACAAATACACATTAAACATATATTTTTGTTGACGAGCAATAAATGGGGTGGTTTAATACACTTTAAGTTTTTCAGTAGGCTGGATTTGACCGGTCCAAGATGGCTGACGGCCGTCATTGTACATTGGTGTTTTTAGCTGAAACAAATATCTAGCTGATGTTGGATCTAAGCTTGTACAGCTAAAACAGGATATATAACGCTGCTTTCCCGGCCCTGGTAAGAACAAATGGGTAGTACATCGGCCACCAATCCACTGGAAATATGATATAACGATTTTATTCGTACTTAAAGCGAAAATTCCATAAAATTTTAGCTAAAGTGTCCGAGGTTGGGTGCTGTGACGTTAGCTAATTAGCTTAATGCTACTGATATTAGCATTACATAATTAGCGGTATTATTCGCGGTAATTCTGACATCAGACATTGTTTTGACTGCAAGAGTGAGCAATAGAGGTTAGATTTTACGGCTATTTATGCTATATTTTTTGTAGGTTTCGGATGCAGGGAGATGCTAAATGTGTCTTTTGGTGTTCAGTTGTAGAAGTTTGGAACAGCCCACTGATGATAATAAAAAAAGGTAAGGAAATACAATAACACTGTAAAACTGTGCCAAAATAGAACATTTATATAGAAAACAATTCCCAGTGTACAAAACATGGTATTAAAATAAAATTTTTAGACATGAAAAACACTGAATGTGTGAAGACAAAAGTTCAGATAATTACCTGGTGGAGTTGGATCCATGTCTCCTACAAAATAAGTGTGTTCTAGTGGTTCCCAAAAATTTAAAGGCATTGAAAGAGGAACTTGGTTTATCCTCTGACCCCAAATGTACAAATGTAATTTATGTATGGTGAGCTGAGTTATGTGGAATTAAATGTAGATAGCTTCATGGAATAAAGGGTAGACTAGTACCATGAGTAAGTCAGACCTGTTCCCGGTGCATGTTTGTCTTCGGCAGGGCTACCCTTTGTCACCGGTTCTGTTCATAATCTTTATGGACAGAATTTCTAGGTGGAGCCTTGGGCCAGAGAGGGCCCGGTTTGGGGACCACAGGATTTCGTCTCTGCTTTTTGCAGATGATTTTGTACTGTTGGCTTCATCAGACCAGGACCTTCAATGTGCACTGGGGCGGTTTGCAGCTGAGTGTGAAGCCAGTGGGATGAGGATCAGCACCTCCAAATCCAAGGCCATGGTTCTCCACCGGAAAAAGGTGGCCTTCCCCCTCCAAGTCGGTGGAGAGTCCTTGCCCCAAGTGGAGGAGTTCAAGTATCTCAGGGTCTTGTTCATGAGTGAGGGAAGGATGGAGCGTGAGATTGACAGGCGGATCGGTGCAGCGTCTGCAGTGATGCAG
>JAQQZY010000020.1:10687028-10698125 GCA_030068375.1 Ostorhinchus rueppellii | reverse complement strand
ATAGAGCAGTAAAGTTATTACCCTCTAAAAAGTAAAATAAGAGGAATTTAAAGTAGTATGAAATGGATGGAATACAAGTCTGTCAAATTTGTACTTCACAGATACTTTCTGACATACTTGAGTCCATTTAATGTGGACACTATTGCACTTTTAATGGTAGTAATTCAGGACTTCTTTGTTTCGGACTAATAATATAATATTGTATTCCTACTTTATTTTCCTTTTTTTGTTCCCTTTCTTGCTTGTTTGCTTAAAATTCCTGATTATTGTCTTCTGTTTTAGGTTTATCATTGTTGTTGTTTTTAAATTTTCTTGATTATTTTGCAAATTTTTATTAAGTTTCCTGTTTATTTTTTGGATCTTTCTTTATTTCCTTGATTATTGCATTCACTTTATTCCAATTTATTTATTTCTTGTGTTAATTTGTGTTAAACTTTTCAACTCAATTTATTTTTGACAATTTGTTAATTTTGCTGATTCAGTACTTATTTTGTTCATTATCAAAATAAGATTGATTTAAATTCTTAAATGTCTTATCTTTTACATTTAAAGAAATACTAAGATGCTTTGATATATGGATACATTTTCGATACAAATAAAGATGTTATGCTTTAATTATTTGGGTCTCTTTTGGGTCTAAAAAAGCTAAAAGCTTTGGGAATCACTGCACTAATGAAAACATAAATATGAATATTAGATTTCTTTTCTGCAGTTAGACCCTCCTAAACCACTCACTCTTAATTGTACACACAGGGGCTTTAAGGACAAATTAAAATGACTGATGAGGAGCTGAATATAGCATGCTATTTTTATTCAAGTTGTGGTCGGCTGACAAGGAAACAAAATACCAGTCTCCACCAGTTAATTAATAAAGTAATTTATTAATTTGATTCAGTGGTTCAGTAACTTAGAGTTGAAGATTTTAGCAAGAAAAAAAAAAGTTTCTCAATATTATTAAAAACTAACAACATAATGAGTCAAGTGTCTGGTTTCAAGCAGCTCTAAATGTAATGTGTCATGAGGTAACTCTTGTTTTGATTTAGCACTATATAAAGAACACTTGATTGACTAATTTGATTGAAGTGCTTCAGTTGATTAACTTTGGCTTCATCCTTAGTAAATAAAATCTGTAAAATGAGGTAATATTATAACTGTATAACTGACCTCAGATTTTTAATGATCACATCTAACTGTTTAAATCGCTCTAAAAATAGTTTCCATTCTTGTGCCAAATTCTCACTTAAAGCAGCCTGAGACGTTGCTTCCCCGTCTGGGTTAAAGGTGATCTGCACATTTCCAGGTAATGTGGAAACAGTGCAACCTGCGTCACAGTCGCAGTCAGCATGGTTCATTAATAACCAGGCCCAATATAACCCCTGGCAAACTGTCACCTCAGAGCACATTATGCATGTGAGGCTCAGTATCCACTGACACAGAGTGAAATACAAGCAGGGTTACTTATACTGGACTACAATTACAGACTTCAGACTGTCAGCTGACTTCATACTGAACATGACGGTGAATTAAATGTGCTGAAACTGTTTGTAACACAATAAAGCAGGGAAATGTTTTCTCAAATGTCCTTTAGCAGAATAGTGAAAATATTTGACATATACAGTGTATTTCACTGCAGGCTCAGGCAGCTTGGGGTGTCTTCTATAAGCGGACAGGGCTCTGTGAACTTACTGCTTTTACTATTATGCAAATCAGCAGAGTTTTTTCTCGTTGCCCCCTGTCCCTGAATCTGAGCAGCTGCAGGGAGTTGAGCAGCAGTCTGAAAACATGCTTCAGTTGACAGTATAAATATTGTGCCTGGATCACTGGCAAATGTCACAGTTTCTGTTAAAGGAGGCCCTTTTTCTATGAATCATCCATTTCTCTGCTTTTAGTTCATTTCTCAGTGAGATTTTGAGTGGGTTCGCTTTGTATCAGGGTGTTTATTTATTTATGCTTTTATCAGATTATTTTTCTTAGAATAGCATGTGTCTGTTTCACGCAAATATATTCAAGTTGTGTGTCTTGATGTATTTTACTGTATTCTATTAGAAAACTGTTGATGCTTTGAAGATTAAGATTTAAAATAGATCTTTAGATTTAATAGAATGCGTATTTATTAACAATACCCGCATAGTTGATTGAACTAAATTATGCACGATTAGCAACCAAATTAAAATTCTGCATAAACAACGATGGTGCTTGTAATAATGCAGTGACTTAAGATGCCATATTTTTACTTTTGTGCAATTGAACTCTGTACCAAACAATCAATTATTATGGTCACTGCATGGTAGTTTAATAAACAGAGATTTCAATAATGAAGTTTTTAGGTTACAAGAATCCAATCACACTTTAAAAGCATTTAGTTGTGAGTATTTGAAGTCACAAAGTCAAATTTTCCAACAAAAACTCTTTTTATTCCAAAATTTTACAGGTTTTTGTCAGAATCTCTTAGTATTATGAATAACATTTAATATTCATTTTGTTTAGTATTACAGATAACACATACACAGTCTTTTTATAGTTCAGGTTCTTATGAAAGTCACAATCTCATCGTGAAACCTTTGACGCACCTAAGTATTTTGAATTCTGCAGAGTGCCTCTACTTGTGAATTCTGTCTTTTAAGGCTGCACGATTCAGTGAATATTGCAATTATTACGTAGAACATTGCAATTAAGTCTGGTTATTTGATAGAATGCGCAGATTCAGTTAATTACGCAGCTCTAGTTTTTTGTCCACCTGGGGGCAGTTTAGAGAGTCAAAGCGCCACACTGACTTCTTATCTCCTGAGACAGTTGCTGTGCTGAAGACTCCAATGTGTTCTCCATATATGTCTGTCTGCTGTTTAGTACTAGGCAGGTGTCGTGTAGTCGATTTATCAGAGTCTTTCCACTAATAAAAGCCTCAACCTGCTGCTGTAAACGGTGCGTTCATTGCCCTTATGACTGTGGGCATAAACCAAAACAGTAACAGCTGTAAAATCTAAACAAAGAACCACAAAATGCTGAAACACCTTGTAAAGCTGGGGGAAAAACAGAGCTGGGTAGTCCGTTTCTGTTCTGTAGTGATTGCAAGCAGCTCTGTTCTCTTTACGAAAAGTAATTTGAGTCAGTGTTGTTAAAGAACTTCTGATAAATGCTGCTTTAAGTTCAGGATGTTCTGGCAAGTACAGTAGTAATAGTGGAAAGTCATGTATGTCCTGGAAAAATGTTGAATACCTTCTTTACGCATTCCAACACGGAAACATTTCTTCAGGCGACAGAATTGGCACTGATTGCGGTGATGCTGGTCAATTTGGCATTCTCGATTTGATCTGCACAAAGAAGCAAAACACTTCAGAAGATGATGACAGATAACACTTCAAATAAGTGTAAACATGAAGCAAATTTCCGGTATTTAAATTGCCTTTGCGTGCACATAATCACACCCCCCTCCATGCTTTCTCCCTCTCTCTGACCCCTATGATGAGTGAACTATGCAAGCTGGCGTGGCTGAAAAACTATCAAGGCTGTGACCTTTGTAAATCATCAGCCGCACACACCCTTGTGTTGCCTTTTGCAGCAGGACGAGGTCTGCCAACATTTCAAAGAGAGACCTTTCAGCCCCGGAGGTGATGAACTGACGAAAAGACACCTTCCATTCAGAGTTAGTGCATTACCGAGGCTGAGAAATAACTATTGTATATTCAGTGGCTGTGAGTTGCCTTAGTGAGAGCAGAGAATTGAGTTGCAACATTGTGTTCCTGTGGTTAAGAATAATGGGAATGTTGACCTTCTGAAGCAATCCATCCTCACATGACTGACCTTCAGGGCTTTCATTTTTTTCCAGGGCTGTTTGCGAGACATATCCAAGGTTGTAACATTTCATTCTGGAGTGAGGAATGGACTTATCTGGCAGCTCCTGAATGAATGTGAATAGCTACACACACACTTAATGTTCCCACATAAATCACAAAGTGTATGAAATGCTGTGTACTGCACTTTAAAAAAAAGACAATTTAGTCCCAACAGAATGTGAGCAAAATAAATTAAATGTTCCCCTTTCAACTCGACTTGCTGTTCTGCCGGTAAACAGAATAATACATCAGCGTGTGTTTTCTACCTGCAGGAGTAGCTGAGGTTTCGTCGGATGCTCCTTTTGAAGAAGCTCTTGCAGCCCTCGCAGGTGAACACACCATAGTGTTTTCCACTGGACTTGTCCCCGCACACCACACAGTCCACCACGCAGGCCTTGTCCTCGTCCCCCACGTCCACGTCGCTGCTCCCGGCCTGGGGTGATCCGTCCTCGTCCTCCCTCCTCAGGTAAGCTTTCTCCCCGAGTCCATTAGTGTCCCCGTTGGGGTTTCCCCATCCCCCGCTCACCATGGCCATATTCTCTGAGCCTCACAGTCCTATAAGTGGATCATGCACAGTCCCGCCCTGTCCACGAGCTTTAAACTAACCTCTAAACTTTAAAACGGACTAAAAGTGACCCCGGGGTGATAATCAAAGCAGGTTTTGTCCATGAAGATCTAAAAGTATCGTGTCGGACTCCCCCCACGTTGACCTTTCTCCTCTCGCCGTCTGGTTGGAGTGACCTGAAGGTCCTTCTCAGTGCTGTTTTCTCCTTCGTCTTTAATCCCTCCGCTCCCCTTTTCGTTCCTTGTGTTTTTTGCCCTGACCTCCCTCTGATCAATGGCTATCGAGGTCTGAGAAAACTTCAGACACACATTGAGTGGTTCAGAGTTCAGGCTGGAGAAAAGGGTGCAGCCTGCTCTTTCACAGGAAACAATAAATTACACTTTGACTCCCTCTCTCTTTCTCCCTCCCTCTCACTTTCTTTCTGTTGGATGAAGAAGAAAAAAAAACACCTCACCTATCCTGAAGCATAGTGACAAGCGACAAAACAGAGCTGTTCTCCAAGTGAAAAGAACATAGACCTCTCGCTCGCTCTCTCAACAGACTGTTTCCTTCCAAAAGAACAAGTAGGAGGAAAATAAAACAGTGCTCTCCTTCAGGCAGGGTTAAACTGCCCTGCCCTCTCCTCCAACTTTATAAACTAGTCCAACCAGTTCCTGACTTGCAGTGGTGTTATCTGCTGATCTGAGGCAGTTCTAGTCCAGACTCACTTCTGACTTGTTGAGGCTGTTACAGAACAAATAAGCTAATATTTCCCTCTAGAAATCTTCAGGCATAAACGCAGAAGCCAGTGAAAGCTTCCCCTCCTTTAGTATTCTGAAGAGAGATGACCACCGCACTGAAACGTCCTCCTGCCTTCAGCCTCAGTAGTTATGTGGTATTGAGTATTTTGGCTTCTGTGCCCTTAAAATAACCACAAGGATCCAGAGTGAGCTGAACAAGACAATAGACTCTTTTCACTCTTTAAATAATGTCTCGGTGGTTTCTGCGACAACAAAAGTTCATCAAAGAAGTCCTCCTGCTTTGTTGTCTGTAGCGAAATAATGTCTTCTTGTGGTTTCTTGAACTTCTGCGCAGCTGCCAATGGCTCAAATGTCACAGAAAATAACCCAAAACACAAAAATCCAAAACAAAAGACGAGTTGAGAAATCTCCCGGCTCTTATAGTCGCAGTTGCGCCTCGGCTCTGAAAGCTCCACCAGTGTTGTCTCTCTGTTCGCTCTCTTGTTTTGTCAGTGCTTGTCCATCCAGCAGTAACAACCAGAGGCCAGGACCTCTCTGCATTCCCTTTCAGCGAGTCAGGGTGTACTGTTGCACTCTTTACTATTCAGCCTGTCCTTTTTTTTTTTTTTTTTCCTCCTTTCCGCCCTCCTTTCTGTTGGCCCAGGCAGGAATAAATTAGGCAAACAAGCGCAGGAAAAACACAGTCACAGACCTTTAGTGAAAGCCAGACGCTGCTTGTGGAGAGCAGCCTAGAGATAGCCTCCTCTTCTCCTGCGAGTCAATCCCTCCCTGTGTCTGTGCTTCGCTCCCTCCTTTAGGGAGAGTGAGCGTGTGTCTGTGTGCTGAGGGATTTGACACTGCTATTCAAGCCCTGCGGTTGCCATGGCGCTGGATGCCTTATAAGGCCGGCGGAGTCAAAGAGCACAGAGTGGGCTACAGCCGCACACAAACACACACACACATAGAAAGAATGCCTGGCTGCCCGTTTCCCCCATGACCCCGGGAGCAGAGGGGGAGTTAACCCCAACGCTGCTGTACGACAAAGACAGAGAAGAGGGGAGGGGAGGTGGGGGGGGGGGTCGACACATCGAGCGCATGGCAACGACCCACTCTCATGTTCTCCACTCCACTCTAATCCTAAACACTTCCTCTGACTTTGTTGACCCAATAATAACAGGGAGGGTCTGTTGTTGTTGAGCAACTTGTCAAAAGGTTATGTGATACGCCAGCGGCTCCTTTTCACACCTGACGCACACACTCACAGGTCTGTGTAAAGGACACCAGGATAGCTTCCAAACTGCTTGTGTTTTTGGGCCCACGTTCTCAAATTGGTGATCGAGCACTGCTTTTCCATTAAACCGGGCTGCTAATGGGGAAATAAGGATTTGAATAAATGAGTAAGAGAGAAGACAGAGTTTAAGACCTTGAAAGCAACCAAGTATCACAAGGAATTACTCAGATAGTGGATGAATCTGCTTTTTATTATCTTTTATCTTCAATGCCGCCCACTCTCCGCCACGTATGTGTAGCAACAGAGAAAAATACTAAGACGGAGGTAATATTTAAAGAAGGTGGTGATGAGGCTTGGTGTTTGGTTTAAGCCATGAAATGAAAGAGAAACAACAGCCCTGATTCATGGTTATTATATTAAAGTCTACCACATGACGGGTAACAAGCCACAACATTAACCACAATTTGTAGACACTGATCTCATTAAATCACGTTATATGGCACGCCAGTTCTTATGGCATTTGGCACGCTATACATATGCATTTTTTTCCTTTCGGGTATTATTGTTTACTATTGTTCATGCTATGATCTCTGGTTCGCATAACCCTACCCCTAACCTAACCCATAACCCTACCCCTAACCCTCAGTGTGCGGTATTTGACGTGGCGTGAACATACATGCAAAAGCCTTATAATGCGCACAGAGAACATGTCAATAAAGGTGCATATTTATGCGATTTCATTTCACGTTGATTTGTATAATTTTACCTTGAAACCCAGCATTACATGATGTTTTCACTATTATTATTATTATTATTATTATTATTATTATTATTTGCAGTAGTATTTTTTATTTAACCAGGAAGAAAGACTTGTCGAGTTTAAAAATCTCTTGTGCAAGAGTGTCCTTGCCAAGACAGCAGCAGACGTTACACACAATAGAGGTTTCATCCATACATCCACACAACAAACATGCATAAAACATATATAAAACATACTTATAAAACACCATCAAAGAATCAAAAGGTACTAAATGTGTTATTATTATTACTGTCAGATTTTTATCCCAATAATACATGTGTAACTTTTCACTAGTGTAACTTACGTTACTGTAAAGTTACCAAAATATCACTGTATTATAACTAAACACTTTTGTTTCATATATTTCTCATTAACCTGTTATACACATTTCTGGCTAATTATCTAGATACATCTTTTATTAATGCCAAGCTATCACTTGGTTTTAGTTTAATAACTGTATAATGTTTCTTAATTATTGTATTTCTACTTTGAAACTATTATTGTATTACTACACACCTGTAATGTTAAATGTCATCCTCTGTTGTATTTTCTATGAAGATGACTGTTTGATAAATACTGCAGTCTTACAATATTTGCATTCATTGTTTTGTAGAATATTTGACTACTGAAACTCTTTTTTTGGTTTGTTGAGACCGAACCATTTCTTGTGTTTCCATAAAACATTTTAATAATTTGCATATTTAATTAAAACTATTGAAAAGTAACAAAAAAGAAAATGTGGCATAGTTGTGTTTTGTTAAACTGGTTCAAAGGCAATAAACTAGTTTTGGAGATGTAGGTTTTGTTACATAATAACAAGCGGTGCCAGGCACAACAAACCCCACCCCTCGCCCCCTGGCACATATTTCCCCCATTATGTGGGAAGTAGGAAGTAGTGGGAAGAATTTAAAAAATCATAGAAAAATTGTTCTGTGACCTACTTTTCCCAAAATATAATGACATCTATTCTGGGTCACTGACAATCTATAAACCCAATTTGGTATGAATTCAACCAACAGTTTTGTTGCTAAACTGTTAACAAACAAACACAATGAACCAAAAACAATACCCCATGCCTTCCCTTTTTTGGGGGTGGGGTGGGGTGGGGTGGTGGTGGTTATGAATAATAATAATAATAATCAGAGTCGAAGACGTGGATGATTGTTTATATGGGAAGACATTGCCGCGATCAGTCACGTGATGTGTGTCATGTCCAAATGTGTCAGAAAAAGGTGTTCTATTTTTCAAGGGAAAAACTTCATTGTAACAACCTTAAGCAAGTGTAAATTGAGGATTTTTAAAAAAAATGTATATATTATTTTAGTGTTTATACAATAATTGTCTCATTTGAAAGATATAGAAATGGAAACCCATTTTCTGTCAAAAACACTTAAATCCAAGCCCAGATAACTTCAAGATAATACCATCATTACTATATATTTTTCAAGAAAATCTATTCACTGCTGTTGATAACATTATGTAACTGTTTCCACAAGATAAAAAGCTTTTTTCAGTGTAAAATCTGTTCATTCCCCTTTAAAGTGGACTATTTCAACCAATAAAAAAGCACCACTACAAGCTACTGCTGTACAAAATCTGACGTTATATGTTGTGTAACTATCCTTTGTCTTGGCAGTGGGCAGTAGGTCTGTCTTACCAACGGCATTGTCACTTCAAGATCTCCACAAGAAAAGGGAGGACAAAATAAACAATCATAGCCTGCAACCAAGGTTTCCAATAACAGCCTCCAAACACAGGGAAAAAACTCCCACAGAGGAGGTATTCACTGCTGCTTTCACACATGCCTGGTTAAAAGGGCCTCCATGTACCAAAACTGTTTGCTCATCACATGGTTTCACTGAAATTCCCCCAGAATGGCAAAACATTTCGACTCTGTGTGTTCTTGTCTGTTAAGACGATGTACCGAAGACAGACAAGAGTTGATAAAAGGCTGGAAAGAAAAGAAAAGATTTGTCTTACATAATTGTAAGCGATGCCAAACTCAATGCAGCTTTTTTTTTTTTTTTAAATGTGAGCATAAGGTAACTTTAACCCACATCCGTCACAGCCAGATTCATTGTGCATGGATAGGCCTTTTGTTTGGTTAAGAGGTTATCAGGGGCCAAGCTAAGCTGCTCTAAGTTGAATTAGTGTTTTCCTTTAAGCCTCTGCATATGTGTGTTAGCAGAGGTCGGCCCACACAGGACAGGCTTTGATATAAACTCATAAATAAGATCCAAGTCATGTTTTATCATGCTGAAACAGCTAACACTATTCTTAGCAGGAGAATATGGGCCTGTCAGAAATAATATAAGAATATGTTCTTATTATCTATTATCAACACTGGAGAACACAGTCAGAATCTTTTCTACACCTTTTCTCAGTGTAAAATGTTGGGAATGAATTTGACTTGAAAGACAATTGTACGAAAGGAAAATTAGGGTTTCCTGCACTGCAAAAATCTAAATCTTACCAAGTGTATTTTTCTCATTTCTAGTCAAAATACCTAATTACACTTGAAATAAGAGATAATTACCCAAAGAGTAACTAAAAATTTAGGATATTCAAGCAAAAAAAAAAAAAAAAGCTTTCTTGATATAAAATTTTCAAGGTCTATTGTCTAAAAATCAGTTCTTATATCTCTTGAAAAGTTACTCTTTGGGTGATTATGTCTTATTTTAAGTGTGAGATATTTTGACTAGAAATGAGAAAAATACCCTTGGTAAGATTTAGGTTTTTGCAGTGTATTTCTTGCATTATTCAGTCCATCCAGAAAAATGCAGGGAAAAAAATCTTTGATTATACGATGGTATATGCAGGGTTTTTAAGTGATTTTATTTTAAATCTGTGAAATTACGAGAATTTGCTAAAACATTAACATGAAGTTGTGAAAATATGCAGGAAGTGGAAAAAGATGTGGTTCAAAGAAGCAAACAGATTCTTCTCCCACAGCCTGTTCTAACTGGGCTACTACTGAATGAAAAATGTGTGATGACATCCTATGATAAGCAAAGATGCAAGCAGTAAGAATTCATACATCACAGAACGTGTTAGTTATGTTTTAGTTTATTTTCTAAACATGGCTCAGACATGGCTTTAACATTCCTGAGTCACACATGTCATAAATAAAATGATTGCTTCCTGCTTCATAAAAGCGAGGTAGTGTAGGGCATCGGGTACTGATTTGCTCTGTTTTTTGCAGATATTTTTGTCAGACATGAGCTGCATTTTTCATCATCTTCCAGGATTTTTTTCTGAGGCTCGTGGTTAGTTTTCTTTCCTGGACGTACAAGCTGATGACGTTATGTGTTGGATATTACACCACTACCTGTGTCAAGTTACAATGCAGTATTTTGAAAACTTCATATTATGCCTCGAATATTTCACATATTTTGCATGGAAATATGATATTATTGTGGTGAATATGCGTTCTTTTTGAAAAAATACTGACCCCTGCATGATGTGTGCTACTTGCTTGATTATGCATTGAATTATATGATTGCATAATCACGTTTTTCTGTTTTTTTAATTAATCTAATCAAATGTATTTACATGATTTTCAATACATTGTGTTTGTCTGAGTGTCCAGGAGTCTGTGCCTTCACCAGGGAAGTGTCACATGTCCCATGAATGGTTGGAGCAAAGACCAAGTTTACAGGATCATTATTTTTTTTAAGGATTTTTTATTCTCAAATTCCTAATGTTTCAGTAATTTTGGAGCATTTTTTAGGTTCCTCCCATGGCATTTTTTCCCCCCATTTTGTTAGACATGCCACAGTTGAAAATCAAAGAAAACCACTCTAATTTGTCATGTGTCGTCATATTTTAATCTATTTTTATGACAAATACTTTTTGTAGGGTATATTACATCAGGGGGGCGACACAGTGGTGCAGTGGTTAGCACACGTGCCTCACAGCAAGAAGGACCCGGGTTCGATTCCCGGGCGATC
>JAQQZY010000020.1:10589146-10600349 GCA_030068375.1 Ostorhinchus rueppellii | reverse complement strand
CTCAACCTCCCTCACAAGCTCCGGCTCCTTCCCCCCCAACGAGGTGACATTCCATGTCCCAAGAGCTAGACTCCGTGCCCGAGGATCAGGTCGTCGAGCCCCCTGCCTTCGACTGTCACCCAAAACACATTGCACCCGGCCCCTATGACACCCTCGGTGGGTGGTGAACCCTCCGGAGGGTTTTTCTGTGCTGCTGACGACATGGAGAATATTTACAGAAACTAAGTTTTACATCTATTTATAGTGACGTTGATGGCGTAACAGGTTATGAAGTGTTGTCCCATTTCATAGGGGAATGTTTCAACCCCTACCCTTACAGCTCAGTTTCAAGGGATAGTGCCAAGGGGGAGGGTCAAAGGGTAGAGCTAATGGGTGAATTGGGCCTAACAATCACTGTTACATTCACACCTATGGGCAATTTTGGTTAACCCCGTTAACCTATCCAGGGTTCTCCTCAGAAATGTATACTATCCTGGCAGCGGCAGCAGCGGGGGAAGAAAGTCTCACGCTAAAACCTCATAATATACATAACTCCTACGAGATTTCAAAGGACAAACAACATGGCACCAGAAAATGGAGCGTGTCCCTTCAAACCTGACGGATTTCAGTAGATTTTAGCAAAATTATCGGGGGAAAATAGAAAAAAAATTGAAAAATGAGTATAGCGGTGCTGAGCTGGCAGTACCCTGGTGCAGCGCTATTCCATTGTCTGGGAAGAACCCTGCTATCAGTGCATGTGTTTGGATGGTGGGAGGAGCCAGAGCACCCACACAGACACGAGGAGAACATGCAAACTCCACACACAAAGGTCCCACCATCGCCTGGTGTTGGAATCGAACCCAGGACCTTCTAAGTGTGAGGCACGAGCACTGTCCACTGTGAGCAGCGGTAAAAACACTGATTATTTCCTTCAGTGGGTTAGATATTAGGCAGACGGTGAACATGTAGCTGTTGAAGCTGACAGAGGAGGAACATGAGGAGCTGAGTGACTGTGACCAGGTCCACACTGTAACTGGGCCACAGCACCTCCACCGCTGCAGGCCTTGGACGGGAATACTGGACTTAATTGAGCTGTTTTTCACACTTGGTCCTCCCTCCATCGTCACCCCCCATCAGGCAGCAGCAGCGGCGGCGGCGTTGGTGTTGGCGGCGGCGGATGCTTATACTCACTACATCCTTCCTGTAGTGACCCGGGACGTGAGTCTATGACCGGCTCCTGCACAGAAAGTTCCCCACCGAGCACAAAGCGCCCACCCTTCCTATGGAGCCACAGGTCACTCACATAACTTAAACATGTCTCCGTCGTCCTGATCTTCACGGTGCGTCCCGTTTGTTCAGTGGAAGGAGAACGGACTCCAGTTAAAGATGTTCAACCTCAACAAAAACAAACTGATAAATTTATTTGACCTGAAAATGACACGTTTGCAAAATTTTCACTGTCACTTTCATGGATGTTTTTAATCTAATCTAGACTTTAAATCTGCAAAAGAGCCTGAGATGAACAACGCTGTCCAAGTAACAGTGATCAGAAGGTGACTCTCCTGTATTTCTTAAAATTTTTTTAAAATATGTCTCTGTAATGGCTCTTATTATGCATCTGTCTGTGTGTATATATCTTATTTAGTGTGTGCACGTGTAAGAGGTTTTCACTGCAGGGAAAATGTCAACAAACAGATCCTGGTTATTAAACCCTTTACACCTCATTCAAACTTATTTGGACATTTTTGCAAAACAAATATTTTCCGTCCACATGACAACAGCATTTTACCTCAGAAAAACTATGATTTTTAAAAACTCTTTTTAAAGTGTATATTTTCTAATCTCCAGTTTGTGTGTCTCTGTAGTTGCTTTTCCATTTGACTTAAGTGCAAAACTTTACAGATATTTGCTAAATGTTGAAAAAACAGAAGTGTGTAATGTCGGTTTTTCCATTTAATCATAAATGTGGTGCTCTGTTTATTTACCATCGAGAGATGACGCAAGAAGTCATTCCATAAACATGGCAACAAACATAAATATGGTGTTTATTTACAGATATATTCATTATTATTATTATATATTACTCTCTACCTGGTACTAAATTATAAAATTATTCAGTTTTCTGCGGTGTCCTCACATACTGCATTATGTTTGTGTTCAAACTCTTCTTCACTTGTAACGTCCGTCAGCATCTTTTTTTTTTTTTTTTTTAATTCACATGACTCTACTTGCCAAAAAGGTCTTTCCATTGCAGTTTTGTGTAATATGCCAATTTTGCAATGCCTGAAAAACCACCTCTTGCCAGTGCAAAAACTTCTAATCAAAAAACAAGAGTTTTGGTAAAATAGCCAAAAACAAAGCGAATGAAGCAGCAGTTGAAACTAGCTACGTGGGGAGTGAGATGATTTCTTGGGCCGGAAAGCCATTCAAAGAAGGTGAGTTCATCAAAAAGTGCATGTTATGATCTGTGAGTAAAGGAAAGGTGATCAGGGACAGGTTTAATGTGTGCTCCCAAAATCAGAACCAAACCCAGTGAAGCAGCGTTTCCTTCTTCTGCTCCTCACCTGTGGAACAAACGTCCTGAACACCTGAGCTCAAACTGTCAGCTCATTTAAATCAGACTGAAAACATTATTGTTTACCGCAGCTTTAACTGAAACTCTGAAATAAATGTCTTTTAAATCCACTTGAATCCTTTCATGCATACTGGTCACTACAGAGGACAGCTATTCTACACCTGTTCTCTTGTGTATTCATGATTTTTTGTTGTTTTAGTTTTATATCAGCCAACACAGTGGACACTTGAGCATCATCACAAACACTGACATTGATAACATTACGATAACTTTACTGTTCTGGATAAACCTCATCTAACATGTTTGAGTGTAAATCAAGTGCTTGTTATTTTTATTAGACTGTAAATAATTACAAAAAGTAGTGTTGTTTTTGTTTTTTTTTTGGATATTATGTCCATAAAGTGAGTAATGACTAGTATTAGCTAATATTAAAATGTGAGAAAACATCTGATTAGCTGCAATAAAATGTTTTATCTCATAATTTTTACACAGTATATCAGTAAATTCATGTTAATTTGCTTCAAAAATTAAACACAGGGAATTCAGTTCAGTGGACATTTTTGCAATTCCATGAAACATGGCTTCATAAAAAAAATGTTGCATCGTTGTTTTTAATGCCTAAAGAGGAATAAAATTGCTCAGGAAATAAATCTTGATTAAGGTTTTCATAATTCATGCATGAAAGGGTTAAAAATCATATTTTATCACTGATTTGAATCTCTATTCTAATTTAAATTTTTGTTTGTTTTATATTTTAACTTTCTCTTTTTATGCCTCTCTTGTGACACTTTTGTGTTTTATATAAAGCACTTTGAATCGTCCTGTACATGTGCTATACACACAAACTTGCCTTGCCTAAAGAAAGCCTTTCAATTGCGGTATTCAGCTGCTGCTCATACTGTGTGAGTGAATCGCAGGGGTTAAAATTTCGCAGCTCACGATTCCTGTTCTCACACTATACTGTACGATCGGATGCTCTGATGCGATCTGACTGCTCACACTACACCACACATCGGACTCTTGTGTCCGGAATTGCAACGTAAGAAGAAGAAGAAGCTGGAAGTGGGAGATGCTTGGATGCTCACTGATGCTTTCCTGAGACTCAATGATGCTCAACAAAGAAAAACACATTGCTCTGGCAATTTGTGCCATTCTGTGTGCAGACACCAAAAAGAAAAGGCGACAGCGACGTGTATGGACAAGGCAATGGCTCGGTTTGCCGGTGTTCAGGTAATGCGCTGTGCTGCCATGCTGCTCTGTTAACTACTTTCCGTATCTATGTTTACGCATGCGTAGTGTCACAGGTCCAGGTCAATCGGCTCATACAGCTACTTCAACAGTGCGACAGCCTCATGAAGGGCGACCAGGATTTCAAACAAGTTTGATTTTCATCCGATTGATCAGGAGGTGGTCCTGAGGTGTGAATCGCTTCTCGTTACCCCATGTCCACTACACGATGAGAGACACACGATTGAGCCAAAACTTGGCCCGATCTCCAAAAGAGTCGCACGACTGAAAAAACGTGGCAAAATGAGCCAAAAATCGCACAGTGTATGCCCAGCTTAGTGCAGTCCAGTCTGACCCAGACTGTACCTGCAGCGGACACGGGTGTGTTAAATTTGAGATCCCTGCTCTAAAGAGTCGGCTCAATAAACGCTGCATTTTCCAGAAAATCCAAGAGGGTTTTGACGAACGATCAACCCCAACAGGACATATTTAGTGGAAGGTAATGGACGACAGAACTTTAGATCCTTGTGTTTTTACTTTAAAGCTGCTGTTACTGTCACCAAACTGCTCTACTATTCCATAACTGTGTGCAGAGACTGAACACTTGGTCTAATAGTCGATGTGAGAGTGTCATTCGCCTCATAATCGATAAATCATGTGCGTCCGTGTATAATTGGTGAAATACTGTGTCGTGGGGTGCTCATTCATCTGCGTATCTGTTTGTCTGTTTGTCCACATCGCTGTAAACAGTGGAAGCAGCTGTTAGTCAATGGGTTCGCGTCCATTCGATGAATCACACATTATGAAACTTTAAATGGCAAATACTCCAGCACAAGGGAAGGAGGCTTTTCATTATGTAAACTCCTGGGACTGTTTGCGCCGTGTATTTATAGCTATTGCTTGGAAATAATATAAACACTGCACATTCCATAGACATCACAGAAATGTATCATAATGTAAAGAGGAAATACAGTGAATTATTTCTTCCCTCCTTTGTTTTCAGTGACATCATTCATTGGTCTTCTGGATAATTTATTAGATGGAATATTGTACACAAATGTTCAGCACACGCACAATGCATCAGAATTTATTATTAATATTGTAAACACTGTTCATATTTTGCTCTTTTATTTACATTTTTGTACTTACTGTTTTTGTTGAATGGCTTTATATATTTATACACATTTTTAAAAACATTTTAGATTTCTTACCTTTAATATTACTATTGCTGTGGTGGTGGAAAAGCTTATGTTATTAAATATTATTACATTGTATCTTCTTCTTAACAGTGAAACTAGTGAATATTGGGGAAGAACATTAAGGTGCATGGAGTATAGCATAGATGTAGTAGAATACATGTGTATATTTGATACATGGTATTTATATAAACTAATAATTTGGGGGTTATATGCAAAACATGAGATATTCATATACAGTGTAAACTATAAGGTACATTTTATAAAATTAGAAATTATAACAAATGGTATTCATATGGATTTATATTGTACATATGTAATGGATTAGGATGTAGAATTACACATACGATAAATATCATAGATTGATATAAATATATACATCTGTTAATATAGATATAGTTGAATTTGAGTAGGAATAAATAAGCTTTTGCTTCAATAGAGTCATTTTTGTATAAGTTTATGTATTAGTTTTCATGTCTTTCATATCTTGTTGTCATGTCTGATCACATATTGCATCGTATCATATACATCAGACCCTCACAGTACGAGTGCACCATTCTGAGTAATTTTACGTCCGCCAAGGAGGTTATGCTTTCATCGGCGTTGGTTTGTCTGTTAGCAAGATAACTCAAAAATGTATGGATGGATTTTGATCAAATTTTCAGGATATGTCCGCTCTAGGTCAAGGAACGGATGGTTACATTTTGGAAGTAATCCGGATCACCGTCTGGATCCAGGAATTTTTTAAAAGGGATTCTTTATCAATGCGATAGGGCATGGTGGACCAGAGGTGATTATGAGGTCATTCAGCACCATCTTGTGGAGGAAAGTACAAACACTAACATTTAAAAAAAAAAAAAAAAAAATACAAACACTATTGATAGGAAAATATGGTGGAGGTCTGCACTCAGAGTGCTTTTCTAGTTATTAGTAGTTTATTTTCATGAGTATTTTTGTAAAATATGACTGGAAATCCATTCACAGGGCAAGTGAGGGTCATACTAGTCTGTGCTACCCAGCCCTCAGCCCTGAGCCGCCCCCCCCCCACACACACACACACACATACACACACACACACACACACACACACACACAGAGGAACAGCCTCCACTTGCTCACTTCATGTGTTCATCTCATTGAGGCAACGTTGTGATTGTTTATTATTCTTGCATTCTCTTTTATATTTTTACAACTGTTATTTTCTTTCTAACGGCAATTTATCTGTTTTATAAACAGAGTATTTGTGGGTGGTTTTGGGGGCTGGAATGGACTGATTACATTTCAATTACTTTCAATAAGGAAAACTGATTTGTTAAACAAAAGTTGCAAAACCATGTGTCATGGAATGAATTCAACTTGCTCTGTGAGGTTCTACTGCATTATTTTATCGTCCCCTACCTCTCCCGGGCCCGGCGGACCCCCTCCCTCTCCACCAGGTCTGGACTGTCTCTGAGTCCGGCTGTGTCGCTCAACAGGACGGGGAAGCCGCCGATGTCCAAAGCTGTCTCCACGACGTCCCTGGTTGTCCCAGCGATGGGTGACACAATGGCTGCAGGTCTCTGGCCTGGGTGGAAGACAGAGACCCTTCAGAATCACAGGCAACAAAAACAAACCAACAGGTAATTACTGTGAAATGTGTCCGACCTCCAGACTACCTCAGGCATTTAAAGGTGTCACTTGGGGGTGTCAAACATACGGCCCTCCAAAGGGCAAAGTGTAAATATTACACAGCAGACATCAACAGTCATTCATGTCACTGAGTGTTGACAAGTTGACTTCATCATAAAGGTTCAAAGGTGTATTTTTCGGGTCCAGACACTGGTTATTCAATCTTTCATACCTTTTGTAGAGTCACTGTGATCTGTAAGCTGTAATACACATGTGGAAATGATAAACAGAGGCAGAATATTATTAAAACTTGACTTAATTTCCTGAAGAAATGTCAGGTTATCCATGGATGTTCAGGTTGTTCACATGTTTTGTGAAAGGATCATTTATAAATGTAAACATTTTCATAGATACTTTTACATTTTTTGCACTAAAAAAAAAGCGAATCATTTGTAGCTGTTGTGTTATTATTTTACTGATCTGGTCTGTTTCAGGTTGAATTGGACTGTATGTGACCCCTGAACTAAAATGAATTTGACATCCATGGTCTAACGGACATGGACGCAGAGCTGGACGTGGTGTGTTTAGTGTGTATCTGGGTCCTGATTAGAAGCAGCTCGAGTTATGAAGTGAGTGTGAGATGTCAGAACATCTGTTATCATTTCTTTTCGCCCTCATGTGGTAAATACTGTTCAGTGGCTCTGGGATTTAGTCGAATGACTTTACTGCTTAATGTGATTAGTGTGTTTGTGTGTGTGTGTGTTACTCATCAAAACGAGCTGTTGTGTTGAAGGTGATGACTGATTCACATATTGTATGTCATGAGTGGAACAGCGCAAACCCTGACCCTCCACTACCACCTCTGTGACTTTCAGGTGTGGAGTCTTTAAGTTTCTATATTTTGAGTCTGATACATCAACAGTTTTACAACAAACTGACACTTTCTCCACTTGTAGAAGTACCTTTAAACTAACATCCTTACAATCACTTCCAATAAATAGCATTAACCCTGTAAAACTGAACTGTGTGCAATACATTGTGGAATAATCCACAGTTCTTACAATAATGATGCAAAATGTATTCAAATACAAATGCACTACTTTGTTTTATAGACTTTCAGATATTCACACTGTTAATACTATAAATCTTATGTCTACTCATATTTAGGGTCTATTTTATTTTTATTCTATTTACTTTTAGTTCTATTCTTATTGTATTCTTGTTGTTTAATTCATATTAATTTGTTCACACAGATTGGAGTAGCACTTCTAATCTTACTGTACACACAATGACAATAAAGTCTATTCTATAAACAAATGTGTAAATGACGTACAACAGTGGTTCTCAAATCCGGTCCTCAAGTACCACTATCCTGCATGTTTTAGAGATTTCCCTCTTGCAGCACACCTGGAAGCCATTACATCATTATCAGGCTTCTGGAGAGGTTGATGATGAACTGATCATTAATTGAACCAGGTGTGCTGGAAGAGGGAAGTATCTAAAACATGCAGGATAGTGGTACTTGAGGACCAGGATTGCCCACCCCTGACGTACAACATAAAAACATTCCTTCGCTCTTGCCATCGACTCTAATACAATTTTTTTTTCCAAAATACAGTCCTTCGTGGGTCAAACCTGACCATTTCGCCGTTGCTCTGTGGGTTGACACAGAGGCTACATGGCAGCTCTCACCATCTCTCATGATGGTTTGCTTCATTTTCCCACAGCAGCAAGAAACGGTGTCACATCATCTATCTTTACATTTAGTCTGTTGATTTGGACTGAGAGGAAATGTGTAATTAGGACCCGAGAATTGGCCACGGAGGTCCCATTATGACGGAAAGATTCTTGTCCTTCTAGTTGTTGTTGTTTTCCTTCATTTTCTTCCTCTTCTTGTTGTTGTTCTTCTCCTCTTCCTATATTTAGTTTTATATTCTCCTTTCCCTGGATTTTGTCTCTGCAGCTTTAAACACATTTTTGTGGCTTCTAAGTAAAACAAAGATTTTCTGTGATTATCAAATATCAGTGTCGGTCCTTTAACAAAAGAGCTTCTTCACTTTCCATTCAGGATCTCTTTTTTTTGTTACATCTGTCAGCAGGATTCAGCAAAAACTTCTGCATGATTTCCAAGAAACTGACTAAAAGTACAGGGCACAAGTGGAGGATAGAAAAGGCCCAGATCCTGTGTTTTTTTCCCACTCTATCCAACATGTGTTGTCTTCATTCAGGAACTTCATGGGCTGGCCATCCTTTTGTGGTCCATGTCGACTACCTTCACCGGTGTTAATAATATTTCCTTGTCTGTGCTGACTCAGTGTGAGTCCAGGTCCTGGGAAAGATTAATCCGAACAGGAAATGATAACAGGTTTGATTCATAAGTCTATTATTCTGATAGGAAGCTGTGAGGAGCTGCTGCCAAAGCCATGCTCTGGTCGGATCCTGTTAAGCGATTTTAAATGATTTCAGGATACATTAACCCAAACAAATACCGTTACATGATACAACAAGGGTTCATCAGATTCTGACTAAACATGAAAACACACACTTATAAAGTAAATATTTCAAGGACTAGCAATAAATTCACAGATGGTTGTGAGAAATTTCGGCAGATAAACCATATATTGACTGCAGAAGACATTTCCAACAGTAAACGATGCTGTTATCATTAAAAACACTGGCTCCATTGAATGTAAAATAGATGCAATATCATAAAATAAAATAGATCAAGCCTCATATATATTGGGAAAGTCACAGTAAAATAATATTGAAAGTGAAAAGTGTGTGGGGTATGTGTATTGTTAGTGGTGGTGTACCTAATAAAGTGGCCACAAATCTACAAACACTCTTTCTACTTTTAGTTTCTGTTTAATTCAACTTTAGGACTATGTTTACCCTGTGAAGAGAGAAACGCCTCTGCTGACAATACACAGTAAAAATGTCATGTCAATATTTCAGAGTCAACCTATTTCAACCCAGATACAGTATTTTTAACTCTATGGAGAGTAAAAAAGCTCTAATAGTCGAGTTAAAAGTTAGTGTAAAGTTCTGCACAGATGCAGTGTAAAATTCAACTCTACAGAGTGATGATTAGTGGCAGTCTACTGCATTGCAGGTACTCGACATTTTATTCTGTGTGTTCTATTTTATGTGCAGGGGTTCAAGGAGGGGTTTGTGCTGATGTTTATTTAGGTTCATGTGTCTGTTTTTTACAACATTTATTGTATTATATTTTTTATTAATGTGACACCATTAGTCAAACCTGTAGTAGAATAATGACAAACCTGTCACTGTGGAGTTATTAATGTATTATAAGTGGGGAGTGTTTAACTCTTTCAAAGTAAAAGTATGTTTCAGGGTGAATGTAACCGATAGAATGAACTTATGACCCCCTCCTTGGAGACCCCTGCAATTCTACACTGTTTCAATATAAGAGTGTTCTAAAACACTGACAATGCTAAGATTTGACACTACACACTAGTGTTGTGAAATTTCAACACTGAACTATGTTGATTAGTGTTAACATTTTACTATTAAGAGAGCTGGCCCAACTCTGTCATAGTGTAAAGCACTTAACACTTTCAAAAGTGTACTTTTGACACTGTGTGGTGTGAACCAATACAGACACTTTAAAAGGGTTGAATTTAAGACTCACAGTGTTGAATTTACACTGCTGATTCTGCTGTCAGCAGAGTTAAACTGTTTCAACTATATGGAAGTGATTTAAGGTCAGAATAAACAGCTGCTGCCTTGTGTGAAAGTTGCACTTCTTCCATCTAGTTTTGCCTCCTCTCTTGCTGTACTTTCTTACTTTCTGTTTATATAGAACAGAATTTGCATTTTAATAAATCAAACAAATATCAGAAAACTGCTTATGGTGAGACAGCGGCTGCCGTTTTTCCCTCCCAAACCTGAGCTCAAAGTGACGTGACGAAGCAGCCGTCCTCAGGTTTTAATCTTAATCCCGTCACTGGCTGTGCTTGTATTTTGCTTCTGCTTACACAGTGTGTTTAGGAGGCTGCTTTTCCCTGCATTGGTGGCTCCGGCGATGACCACCTGGACGCCGCTGCGAAGGCGCTCACCCCTCCGCTCATCTTTGAGGTGTCGCTCGATCTCAGTTTGGAGATTCAAGACGGATCTGTCCACTGTGGATGGTCAGAGAAAGACACGACAGGACAAAAGGGTCAAAATCAGGTGTCTTGGTCTCATAAAAAGATTCTGAAGAAAAAACATCTGTTGCTTCTGTAAATGACTGAGTGAAAAATGTTCTTAACAAGCTTTTTAGAATTTCAGGGAATGTTCATTTATTCTAACCTGAGATGACCTGGAATAAACCCTGCCCTTCATATCATAAAACCCACTCATTCATTATAATACATTCATAACTGCTGCAGGTTTACAGATGACTATGGAAAGGACTCATGCCAAGTTTTCAAATGTTTGGTTTTTATGTTTACTATAATTATTGTAATAAGTGCAATGATTAATGTACAAACCAAAATAAACGATTCATTCATTCGATTTTTATCACAAATCCATGATTCCACTGCTCTACAATTTCTTAGAAAATCTCTGCTTCAGACATTAAATGTGCTAAATCTTACATAGTTTAATAAGATGA
>JAQQZY010000020.1:10494982-10505295 GCA_030068375.1 Ostorhinchus rueppellii | reverse complement strand
AACATGTAAACTGTCATTCAACCAGCAGCAGTAGCATTATTTCAGTTTATTGGATAGAAAAACGATCATGTTAGAGTGAGAGAGAAAACCACTGTGGTACCCCATGGTGTGGAAAACAGGTAGTGAAAGTAGTGTTTGTACTTTTTCTTTTTTTGTTGTTTGTTTTTTTTTAAGGTAGTGTTTGTACTTTCCTCCACTAGATGGTGCTGATTGACCTCATATGTAGCTATGTACTGCCATGCCCTATCTCACATTGATAAATAATCTTTTAAAAAATTCCTGTATCCAGACGGTGACCTAGATCACCACCAAAATGTAATCACTTGTTCCTTGTTCCATTTCTAACAATTTCTGAAAATTTCATCCAAATCCATTCAGAGCTTTTCAAGTTATGTTGAACACAAACAGACAAACACTGGCAAAAACACCTTAGTCCCTCCCCTCCGTCTAACTGAGAATCAGGACAACACTACCCCTTCATGTGAACATGCAAAACAGAGGTGGAGGGGTAATGGGTGAACTGGGATTCAGCTCAGTATATGACAGATGCATGGGGTGTCCAAAACCTTTTTTCCAGCACTGCACTAGTATTTCATCTGCCCTCGTTCATGCTGCTGTTGGTCTTGTTACTTTCTAACAGAAGCCTTTTGCATTTTCAGGCTTGTATAGTTTATTCCTGTGTTCACTTCCTGTTGCAGCATGGTGCTAATCCGTTCATTCCTTCCTCTGTCCCCGTCAGATGCTGGCCACTCTGCTCATCATCCGCCAGTTCCTTCAGAATGTGAAGGAAGTGCTGCAGCCTTACCTGTATGAGCGCCACAAACTGGGAGAACTGACGCTGCGTGCGGTGTGGGACCTGCTGCTGTCGGTGCTGCTCAAATACGCCCGCTTGGCAGCTGGAAAAGCCCAGGTCTCACCCACTGACCAGACCATGCCAGGACCCGGGCTGAGGGGCACCAGGCCGGGGGTGGGCCAGGCCGAACGGAGGTCTGAACACTGAAGGAATAAAAATACAGAATTAAATACACGCTCAAGTAAAAATGTATTTGTTTATTTAACTGTTATTGTACTAGGGAGGTGAGCACGGTAGGCAGATAAAACAGGACAAACTGAACAAAACCAAAAAAAGTCACATAACAATCCATAATAATACTAAAAGAGAGTGATAGAGAAAAACCCCAAAATACATCCTCTTCTACTTTTTCACACTTTATAATCTGATAATAGTATTTTTTCTGTATCTGCAAAACAGAGTTATGGGCAAAAATTATTTTGAAAATCATGATCTTGCATTTGACCTTTCTAGATCATCCAAGGTCAACAAAAATGGTACCAAATGAAAGATCATGTCTGATGTCCTATAAGTCGATAATACAAAGTTAGTCGATATCCGTCTTCATTTTCAAGATAGAAGCCGTTTTCTGAATATGCAAATTAGGGGAATTGACCCCAACTTTGGCCTATATCTCAGCTGTATTTGGACCAACTATTGACAAAAAGTCATCAAGTTGACTAGAGACCATGGCAAATCATTTGGACATGGTTTGATATCAATAATGTTTGAAATGTGACTGCTGCAGTGCATACAGACAGACACACAGACAGACAAACTGACCAGTATGGTTGCTCTCCAGTGAAGCAACAAAAAAGGAGGAGACGAAGGAGGTGCAGCCTTCAGTATGAGGATGCAGAGAATATATATATATATATATATATATATATATATGCTGTAAATGTCAACACAGAGAGAGTACTGAGGCAAAAATAGGTAGAGAAGATTGATTTATTCATATTCCATTTTCAGTCAAATGATTAAACTTTATAAAAAGACAAACTGAGATCAGAAGAGGCGCTTTTATCAGCTGTGCCGTGTCTGTGCAGTTCTGAGTCATACCAGATGGACTTTAATAGACCATCAAAACACCACCATGAGCAGCTATTACACACGTTTTGTCTGATGTCTCCTGTTCACTGTGCTCAGGGAGAAGAAGTGCTTGAATGGGGGATGTGGTGTCCCTGATGAGGAGGAGGGAGGCGAGAGGGACGAGGCCGACAGTGGGAGGTTCAGCGAAGGAGAGACGGAGGAGGAAAGTCTGATCGACTGTGGTTTGAAGCTGAGGAAAGTCAGCTTCATAGAGAAGGTAACATTTAGGCCGTGTATGAAATCTAATACCCACACGGTCATGGAAGGAAATAAGACGGTAATACAAATGTACAGACGAGATTAAAAACCTCAGGGATACGATCGAGTAGGAGGTAGATGATCCCAAACTGTCAAAAAAAAAAACACTAGTAGAGGCATAATAGGAAAATGAAAGACAGTGGAGACAGTATGATAGAACATTAAAGGGGTTTGTGTACTATGACCTTTATATTATGACTGAAAATGATCATAAAACAACGGGGCCTTTGACCAAAGCCTCAGAAATGGTGCTTTCCCACTGCAAACCCTCCAACACTCTACTCGGCATGACACGACTCTACCCATTTGTCGGACTGGCACGTTTGTTTTTCCTCTGCCAGACGTTACTAGTCGGGACTAGTTGAAGTGGGCGGAGTTGGCAGGGTCGACACTGCCGTGACGTCGTTTTCAGGCGACCACCCACAGAACCGTCTGCACCTCGCTCATTGACCAAGGGTTGACTTTCTTTCGCTGGTCTTCCATCTTTTTTAAAATCTTCTCTGTTGTTTGTCCGATGTTGCTGTCCTGTGTTTACGCTTTCACAGGTGTGTTTTTCCACACTTGGCAGGTGATTATTTAAGATTCCCGAGCTTTGTTGCGCATATGATGACAGTTCCTCTGACCAATCAGTGGACAGCACTGTTCACGTCACGTTTCAGTGCTGGCTCAGCACGGCTACAGCCACCTCTGAAACGGGTACCAAAAATCGTAACAGGTCCCAGGTTCAACCCCCAGTGGAAAAGGAAAAAATGAGGGTGGAGTTGAACCGTGCCGTGTGGAACTATTACAAAAAGGTGCAGTGGAAAAGGGCCAAAAGTGTCCAGATGGGATGAGAGCCATTAAGAAACAACCTGTCAAAGAAAGTGACTCTGTGATGGGGAGCTGGAGCCTAGATGGTTCGAGAGTTGGCTTGTGTCCGATAGGATGCCGGTTCCATTCCCTGGACTGGTGGAGAGTTGTTTATATTAATATATATAATATTGTCAATATTAACCCTAAACCCCTACCCCTTTTATTTTTTCCAGTGTTCACTTAATTTCTTCTTCTTGCATATATAGAAACTTCTAGAAGTTGTATGTATTTATGTTGCTGTTGTGTTTAATTGTTGGTATTCAGGTGGACAGAAGGCCAGCCTGCAGTGGACCATCCATGGACAACAGCTTCCTGGAGGAGGGAAGCCCCACCATGGTGGAAAAGGGAATGGACCCGGCCTCTATGTTTGAGATGTGTGACGACGATGACGACAATGGCATCCACGACATAAAGGAGGCTGGTGGGGGTGGGGGTGGGGCGGCTGCGGCGGTAGAGGGGGTTCATGCTGCTGGAGCTGCTGCCGGTGCTGCCCCGCTGCCTTCTGGGTCGGACGGAGGTGCATCTGTGCGACACAGAAGAAGAGGCAGGAGCGCAGAGAGGGCCGAGCCCAAAACCAAGAGGGAGTCATGGATGGACCCCCCCGAGGAGAGGGAGAGCAACACGCTCACTCAGGCGGAGATAGAGAGCTGCATGCAGACGTATGCGGTAAGAACGGACGGGAAAAAAAAAAGAAAGAACGGACTGAAAAGTCTGTAACAAAAAAGCTCTTAAATATGAAGTATCTGTCAGAAATGATCTGCCTCTAAATAGCACCTTCTTACAATAATGGCCTGCGTCACATACTTGTATTCGTTTTGATTTGATTTGAACATTTTTAATGTCCCTGAAGGGCAATTTGATTTGCAACAGAAGTACACATATCTCACATTTCACCAAAACTATCAGTCTCACATAATCCACTGCCCAACCAAAACAAAGTCACACATGCAATATCTGACTGCACTGCCTTTGGTTTGGATTCCAGGAGACGTTCACTGGATTTAACTCAAATAACTATTATATACTACTACTATATAATGAAGTATTTAATGCAAATACTTCCGATCCTTCCATGGGTAAATCCTGCAGTGGTTCATAATGTTGGAGCTGGAACAGGTTATTGAACTCTAACTGCAGTGAGTGTCCTCTCATGTCTAATGTCCAACAGATTGGACAATGAAGGATTGATCAGGACCATCAGGTATGTGACAGAATAGTTCAGGGAGAATCAGACATCATTTCCACACATGGATTAAACAACAGAAAGTCCAGACTCTAATTCAGGATGGGATGAAGACTGGATGCACCGTACTGATTCTACATCAACAATAATCAGAAATTAATGCAAGTATGGATCAAAAAATACTATGAACCTTATTTTGACACTACATAAGCATCATGTCGCAAAAAAGCTGTGACAGTGAACGTCTCCTTTCTTTTGGCCGGGCAGTGCACAATAAATACAGTAAATAAGTATCACAGATAAGGGTGCATTTTTCCCAACACGCTCGCCTACAGGCTATTTAAAAACTGAACGGCGGATGGGACGAATAATTTGAGATATGGGTTTGATTTGGCTCTGCAGGGGAAAGTGGAGCTTCTCTGAGATGGAAGAAGCTGAGGGTTTGAATAAATGACCTTTGACCTCTGAGCGGCTGTGGGTTAATACAGATTTTCCAAACCATTCAAACCAGTGCCAGTTGTGTTTGGGCAGATTTTAACGACATTCCTCAGCTTGCTTTAGTTCAAAACACTGAACCAGCAAATGAAAGAAAAAGTCAAAATGGACTAAAGAAAAGATGAATAAAACATTTTAAGAAGTAAACATGACAAATTCATGGGGCCCAGCATTTCCAGTTAGAAGCTGTGGTAATTTTGTGTAAGAGGCATAGAAACCAAGACGTTCACAGTTAAGGTTTACTTTTGTTTTGCAGTTGTTATGGTACTTATAAAATGTACCACTATACCCCAATGACAGATTTACAGATAATGTCTTTTCTGAAGAGCCCGCAATGTTTACCTTCCATGGGGTCCACATTTGGTCACAGCGCCCCAGCCTGTACTCATCTATTTGGTTCATATACACATTTTCAGTTTTGTGATGATGCATTTTCCATCAAATCCAGGAGGGTTATTGGTCACTTTTTCACTTTGAAACAACAAAAAGAGATCGTGTTAGATGTGTATATAAAACATTACCACATTAAATGCACACATTTGGGACCAGAGATGAATAGTAATGAAGTGGAGCCACTTAAAGGTGGGGTCTGAGATGTTTTTCCGGAGCATTTTTTACTATATTGCTAAAAATCCCCTTCATACCCCGATTGCAAAAAATAATTAACCCTTTAAGCCCTAAGCCTAAAATAATCCGATGATGATGATATAATGAACATCTACATGATCAGTGAATCAAATATAGGAAAATACATAGTTTGCCCTAAAAAAAAAAAAAAAACAAATAAAGAGGATAATTTTACAATAAATGGGGATAAATCACTTAAAAATGGTTAAATATAGAGAAAAATTCATTTGGGAACTGCCACAGAAGTAGTTCTGGGTCTTTATGGGTTAAGTAAAGCACTTGATTAAAGATGTTTAATTACATTCTACCACTGAAGAAAAGTTCAGTCATTCAGAAAATGAAAGTATTTTCTAACATTTGTTGGTAGGGATATGCTCCAGCAGAATGAACAAATGAATGTATGAATGAACAAATGAAGGAATGAATGAATGTCTCTACTTATTATTTGCGCTTTACATGATCTAAATTAAAATCAGTCTGACGTAAACAAACTGACGTGACATGAATTTGACGAGTCTGTCCATGTGCGCTTCAGGCATCTGGTCCTTCACTGTCTGTTTCTCAGCATCAAAAGTGTTTTCTATTTTCTATTTGGAATAGACGGGTATTTTTATTTAGTATGTGTAAGTAAAAAAACAAGTCATTGCACTCACGCTGTATTCTTGACATGTTTGGATCATGTGTCTTACACTGGGAGGAGCGACTGGAGCATATTGTAAATCCATCAACAGCATCTATATTTACACTGACAGTGTTGTTTACAGCTGATCATAAATGTCATAAAAATTCAGTCCAATTTGACCTCCAGTGGGCCGAACCAGGAAAATAATAGTATAATAACCAGTAAATAATGGCAACTTCAGGTTTTTTCTGTGTTTCAGTGCAACAAAAACAATGAATTATGAAAATATTTACATTTACAAACTATCCTATGAAAAAAAAAATGTAAATAACATGAAAAAGATGAAATTTTGTAAGAAAATTAAGTGTAATTTTATTGGTCTGTGTATTCCCACTAAACTAAAACCAGTTGAACATCCTTGACTCATATTCAGGCCCCAGCCGAGTAACGTCGGCACAGGGCCTATTGAGTCTGCAGCGGTGGCATGGGGACAAAATTCCCAGTGACGCGGTCGCCATTGACGACTGTCGTCTGTCTCATTCATATTCACATTCACTGCAGTGTGCCCTTTCTGAAAATGTGCATGACATGTAAACAAACCGCATATTTACATCTGCTTGGAATGTATGGGAGTCAATGGGCCACGCCCACTTGGGATCAGTCACGTGTGTGACATTGGAGGGGGAGGTCGAGAACTTTCAAATAAGGCCAAATATGTGGTTGCTATGGAAACACTACATTGTTCCTGCTCAGATTATTATTTTTCTTTCATCTTCTTTCTTTCTTTAATTTTTCTTCTCCTGCTCTTTGAGCTCAAATTTGACCCCAGAACATTTATGAAAACTCACCAAATTTTGCTCAAAATTCAGAAATGCGCAAAATTTAATTTACATATAGGTTTCGTACATGTTCGTACAAGAAATGTGGTGACAGCGCCCCCCTGAAAAGTGGAAATACATAACGCCAATGGGACCTTGGCCCACGTCAAGTTTGTCATAGAGCCATAAAAATTGGTACACAGATTCATCATCAGGAGACAAACAAAAAATATTATTATGGCCACACCCCTAAACAAACCACAAGTCCGCCATCTTGGATTGAAAATTCCAATTCAGCATTTTCACTCATGTTGTATTTTAACAAACTCATCTTTGGGCGTTTGTCTGAATGAGCTGAAAATCAGTGTACATCCTCAAAAGAAGTGGGGCATCAAAAGTTAGCCACACTTTTGGAATCGGTGTCACCATTTTTGTGTGAGGAGGTCGTAAAGTTTGCAAAGTTTTTCTGGAAATTTATTGTTACAAAAATTGCATCAGTTCACACATATGAACACTGATTTGGCTCAAATTTGAATCTATCGTCAGTCTTCCAGGCCTACACCTATTCATCAGAGAAATTTTACATTTGGCGCAATAGCGCCCCCTACAAATTTACCTTTACTAAAATAGCTTCAGTTGGGACATACACATACCGATTCGGCTCAAATTTGGGTCACTTTTCAAACTCCCAGGCCTACACCCATTCGTCAGAGAAATTTTACATTTGGCGCTATAGCGCCCCCTACAAATTTACCTTTCTTAAAATTGCTTCAGTTCATACAGACAAACACTGATTTGACTCAAATTTGAATATGTTGTCAATCTTCCAGGCCTACACCTATTTATAACAAAAATTTTACATTTGGGCCTATAGCACCCCCTACAAATTTAAGTTTACAAAAATGGCATCAGTTTGGACATACAAACACCAATTTGCTTCAAATTTGAGTCACTTGTCAATTTCCCAGGCCTACACCCATTCATCAGTTTGGTGCTATTGCACCCCCTACAAATTAACCTTTACTAAAATTGCTTTGTTCGGGCATACGAACACGGATATGGCTCAAATTTGAAGCTGTTGTCATCCTCCCGGGCTGGCTTCGGTGGTCGCAAGGGAGGGCGAGGGCCGTTGACACCGCTTGCGGTTTTAATATTATGCTTCTATTTTAGTTTCCAATATGTTTATGTTACAGTGGTACCAACTATTCTACCAAAACGAAAACAAGACGACACAAACAGAGCAGATCTTGGTATTTTTGACAATAGCATCAATATAAATACAGAGATACATTTGGTCTATTAAATAAAATTTTTTTCAACTATAAGTAGTAAAATAATATAAGTAGTGTAACTGAACAATGATTCTAGTGCATGTCACTTATGTGTTTAGCTTAGAGTTAAATCACATGTATAACATTTTCCTATCTGTCAATATCTATAATTATCACAATAAATATAAATTCATGCCATCCCAGTTTATAGGTTGATTGAAAATTGAAGAGGCCAGATTCATTTTTGTAATGCTACATTAAAATATACACAAGTTAAACAATTACATACCTGAATCTTTGGAAGTATTGTAGCTGACAATGTAAAAAACAAAAAC
This sequence comes from Ostorhinchus rueppellii, assembly GCA_030068375.1. Lineage (NCBI taxonomy): Eukaryota > Metazoa > Chordata > Actinopteri > Kurtiformes > Apogonidae > Ostorhinchus > Ostorhinchus rueppellii. Next base: position 10,496,910 of record JAQQZY010000020.1, on the reverse strand, counting down.
ACAAAAACCTGAGCCCTGAAAAGAACTTAAATGTGATGATTCACTGTTCACGGTTAATGTGGCTTTATACAAATATAGTTGGAAGTAAAGGTAACATAAAAGGCATGTACTCCTATCATTTGTGTCTCAATCTACTGTTAAGACATATTTTTCTCATAAACTGAGCCAGACTGGATGTCAGTCTCTCTCATCCATGGCGGTCTGACATGCATCCCTTCTTCAGTGTCCCTCATTTAACAGTGAAGACAGACAAAATCAACTCTGTTCCAAGTGAGCTGGATCTTATTAAGCTGCAGCTAGATAGGAATCCAAGTCAAATAAGATAAAATATTTGTGTTACTGCTTTAACTTTTGTATCTGGTAAAAGAAAAATAGAAACACTTTTTAACTAGAGAAGCATTCGGAGAGCGCAGACCTTCGCCAAGGCAGTGTTTGTACTTTCATCCACTAGATGGCGCTGAATGTACAGATCGCCACCAAAATCTAATAATCTGTAGGATACCCCATTTCTGACAATCTGTGAAAATTTCATGAAAATCCATTCATAACTTTTTGAGTCAGATATACATATACTGAAAATGGCCCTATCTTGCAATGATAAAAAGAATCCTTTAAAAAATTCTTGGATCCAGATGGTGATCCGGATCATCACCAAAATGTAATTGATTGGTCCTTGTACCATTCTAAAACTATCCTGAAAATTTCATCAAAATCTGTCCATAACTTTGAGTTATCTTGCTAACAGACAAACGCCAGCAAAAACATTACCTCCTTGGCGGAGGTAATAATCGAATATGGTGTGTTTACATGCACTTCAGAAATGTGAAGTGCAATTGAAAACACTAGTTTGGACATTACAGTCCATTATTAGATTTCTTTTGGAGTTTGTACATACGTAATAATGGCAACCTGAAAGTTTCTCTTGTTGTCTTTCACCCACATCTGCTTGTTTTTTTGGGTTTTTTTTTTTTAAAGACATGCACCGATGTAAAAGAACAGAACAAATCAGATTAACGGGTATACATGTATGAATACATCAGAGTTTTGGAAAGAAATCCAGGTGTGTTGATCCAATTTCTTATAAGCAGATTATAGCTGTAATCTAATGAAGCATATCAGATTTTACTGCTTATTTGATCACTTGAATAATCTGATAACTACAGAAATCAGATAATGATGTGTTTTAGTAGACATGAAAACAGGCTCAGTGTTTGGTTTCTTTAACCTGTTCACCATCTACCCCTTAACAGAGATGGTCAGTTTGTGATCTGTCCTTACAGTAGGATCTTAATAAATATGGTTGTTTTTGAGATGTTATGTTGTCATTCACCTACAGTAGAACCTCATAGTACAAGTGCACCATAGTACAAGAAATTTGATTTAGAAGCCATAGCTCTTGAGAATTTTTGTCTTATAATACAAGTGGGAATGTGTAGTACGAGCAGGTGCTTCTCCCAACAGGTGGAGGCTCCGCAGAGTCACTTCAGGTGTTCACGTTTTGAAAAGCAGAACAAAACAGATTTGTCTTGACAGGTTTTTAATGACAGCTACATGATGTTTTACTGGAAGGAGATTCTACTTCAAAAGAACAACCCTTCTCCTTCTCCCGCTCCACTGTTTTCCTTGCGCACAGATCGTCTTATGTTTAAAGATAAATAAGTTAAACCATCTTATTTGTATTTATAATTGTCATTTTCTTTCTTCTGTTTTAAAAACTCTTTAAAAGCAGTTGAGGGTGTTTTTTGGGGAACTGTAATCAATTAATTATATTACGATTTGTTTCAATGTGAAATGTAAATGTAAATTGCAAAACGACCCTGGTCATGGAATGAATTCAACTTGTACTGTGAGTTTACATTTACATTTACATTTATGCATTTGGCAGACGCTTTTATCCAAAGCGACTTACAAAAAAGAGGATTAACAAT
>JAQQZY010000020.1:10420794-10430843 GCA_030068375.1 Ostorhinchus rueppellii | reverse complement strand
GGAAACCGGAGTACCCGGAGAAAACCCACGCAGACACGGGGAGAACATGCAAACTCCACACAGAAAGGCCCCAAGGTCCTGTCCGGGAATCGAACCCAGGACCTTCTTGCTGTGAGGCACGAGTGCTAACCACTGCACCACTGTGTCACTTTTAATAATAATCATAATTGATCATACACTGTCACGTATGTAATTGTACTTTAACAGTCTTTCTATCTATCCAACGCTGTTTGTTGGATTGATCATTTCTATCCTGTTTTATTATACTCAAACTTAACTTTTCTTTTCCATTTTTAAGAGATAAACCAACAGCGGATTTTTATAAGCGGTGCTTCATGAAAATTTTATAATAACCTGACTCTTTATATTAAATTTCTTTTTTTTTTAACATGTATGAACGAAAAAAAAAGAAAGCACTATAAATGAAGAACAAAACGTATAAACATTTTGACCAGCTCCCGTTTGCATGTGTAGGTTAAATACCACAAAAATATGAGCACTGGAAATAAATGTTGCAGTAATTTGAGTTATTTTGTAGGTTTTTTTTTGTTTTTTTAAAGCTGATCCCTGCTCTATACTCTTAATATGTTCCACTCAGAAGCATCTGCTGAGTCCAGTCTAACTCCTTGAGGTCAAAGGTCATATACCGGATTAATTGACCTGTGTGCAGTTTTTCTCAGCCTCTGCGTCACTCACCACAGTCATCCTCGTCGCCACCGTCACTGCAGTCGTCTGAATGGTCACACCTCCAGCTCTGAGGGATGCATTGACCATCGCTGCACTCGAACTCTGACACTGTGCATCGTGGTGCGGTTTGCAGATGAGCTCCAACCAAACCGCACGTTGCCTTCGACTCGTCCCGCCCATCTATACAGTCCGTTCGTCCGTCACACAGCTTCTGTCCGTGCAGACAGGAGTCGGACAGACCGCAGGAGAAGAAGCCGGCGCTGCAGTTCTGACATAAAACCTCATCGATGCCACTGCTGCAGTCGTCCACGCCGTTACAGAGGAATTGCAGAGGGATGCATCGTCTGCCGTGACAGGAAAACTCATCCTTCTGACACTGCAGGTCACCTGTGGAGATCAGATACACAACTGGTCAAACTCTACACGGATTTAATGAACTCAAAAGTGTGTTTCTTAAAGGTGGGATCCGAGATGTTTTTCTGAAGCTTTTTTTGTTTTTTTACTATATTGCTAAAACTTCATACCCCGATTGCAAAAAAAAATAATTAAATGCTCTGACACAAAAATGAAAAGTTTTAGTCACCTGTGGAATAGACAGGACTGAAAAAACAACATCCAATCATTTTGAGAGTCTGCTCGAAATGATTGAAGGGTGATATGTCTATCAAATTCAACTGCCATTTGTCCCACCCCGCCCCAAGCATTGCATTATGGACAATCGCATTAATGATATTCTTGCGATATACTGTGCAGCGCCCGTGCCTAGATTATACTGGTGCTGATACTTTTGTTACTTTTCACAAATAAATGGTACAACTGCTCCTTCTATTCACCACAAACAGTTTCTTTAGACATTTTACAGTTTATGAGAAAATCCCTCTGGAATTCAACATTCGACTCTAATGACTTTATAGGATTATTTAACAAACAAATCTGCACTGGCATTTTCCCACAGAGCAGTAGGAAATGGAATAACGTAGTGTTACCAATGACTTCTGTTTATTTAATGGTGATCTGAACACGTGGAACGCAGCGGTCTGGAGGATATTTTCACTGTTTTTATTTAGAGCATTGTTGTAGTTTTATGTACTCATTTATTATTTTTAGTTTTTTTTTTTTAAATAGTTTTATTGTTTTTATGATGTGCAGCACTTTGGAAACATTCTTGTTGTTTAAAGGAAGCGAGCTGGATACACCTCTGCAGACCCCACACATCCAGGACACAATCTGTTGAATCTCCTTCCCTCTGGACGACGCTACAGAGCCCAGCGTGTCAGAACATCCAGGCACAGGAACAGCTTCTTTCCACAGACCATCACTCTGCTGAACACTTAACCCGCCATAAACTATACCCCACAGACCCTCTTACCTGTGCCTGTTCCCTTTTGCACATTCATTTGAAAACTGCACAGTTTCCTTTTACTTCTACACTGCACTACCCAACTTGTTTTGTTATTCTCTATTATTATTATTATTATTATTATTATTATTACTACTATTATTTGTAAATACTGTACATTCCTCTACTCTTGTTTTTACTTGAATCTTTTTTCGATATTTAGTGGTTAGTTATATGTTGTACGGTGAGAGTGTCTCCTTTGGGGGTTTTTTTTTGGTTTTGTTTGTTTTTTTATCATGTTTGCTTTGGTGATCCATCTGCAAATGAAATTCCTAATGGATAAATAGTGTATTTGACCAATTTAATTTTGTTCATTTTTCATTCATTTTATTGTTGCTTATGTACATTTTATTAATTTTTTTCCTACAAATTTTGTTGCTTATATTTTGGATTTTCATTAATTAATTATCCATCTATGAATCTGATACTTTGTCCATTTTTAAAAAATCATTGACCTTTTTGTTCATTGTGCTGCATATTTATGTGTATTTTAGTTCATCTATCTATCTATCTATCTATCTATCTATCTATCTATCTATCTATCTATCTCTTATTTTGACCCAAACTAACCCAGATCCAGAGTAAAAGTGCCTGAAACTGAACTCTCCCCCTGGTGTATGTGAACGCTGTGGGAGTTTCACTGCATCAACATCATCCTCACCGCAGTGGCGTTCATCCGATCCGTCCTTACACTGCGTCTGTCCGTCACACACTTTTAGCCTCGGGATACACGACCCATCGCCGCACCTGAACTGCACATGCTCCTTACAGGTGGGCGGCGGGTGACCGGGGGCCCCTGATACAAACAAGACGGAATTCAGTTTGAATGTTTCTGGTCAATATTCTGTCATGTTTAACTGTGAGATGGACTGAAAAAATGTTTAAAAAGCCAAATCTGATAAGTTTTGTTTTTTTCCCAAATTATATGTAAAGAATGAAGGCCTAGAAAACATATAAATCCAATCCATTATCAATACTGTTATTATTATTGGCTGTAGAAAACTGTTTCACATTAGAATCATATTTATCAGATTAAACCTTGTGTGTTCCCTTGGGGGTAAATTTGACCCCATTCTTTTATCCATCTAACAGAACAGTGATATCTTCACTTTTTTACATTTAAAGTATAGTGCATAATGGTAAGGAATTCAAAAACAAATAAGACACAACAAAACCCCACATCTTCTGTTAAACTCTGTTACAATGAGATGCAGCTAATATTCACATTCATTGTCTGTTAATTTGTGAGACATTTTCTAATTAATCACTTGGTCTTTAACATGTCAGAATAAGGTGAAAAAGTATTTCAAATCCACAGATATTGCCCATAACTCTCCTTTCTGATCCACAACCTAAAGACATTCAGTTTATAATCACAGACAAGGTAAGAAAAACAGAAAATATTGACATTTAAGAAGCTGAAATTTGACAAAATAATACATATAACTGATACAGTTTGACTAATTTAACTCAAATTAAGTCAACCAAAAGATAATTTAACAGAATTATGGGCTGGATTCACAAAGCAGGATCTGAAGGAATCTGAAAAAACAAACAAACAAAAAAAACTATTACCATGTTATTTTCAGAAAGAAGTTCAGTTCTGAGTGCTTCCCTAGTTCATATACAAGACAATAAAAATATTAAATTACAGAACTCTAAATTGATATTTTCTTGCTGAAGGAAGTCTCGGTTCCACAAGCATAAACCCAAACCTTCCAGAAAATACTAGAATCCTGCTCCAGGGAAAATAATTTCCATCTGTGCTATAAAGCCAATTCTCTAATAAGCTTTAACATAAGCTCTAGTTAAAAAAAAAAAAAAAAAAAAAAAAAAAGGAGAGATGCAAATGTCTGCAAGAAAAACACTCAAATGACAAAACAAGAGACACAACTATGTAATGAAACAGTCTGTAGAGCTCCGTTTGTGTAAATAACAGATAAATAAACTGATCAACATGCAGTGATGGGCAGTAGAATGGATGGGTGTGCGTTACCCAGACCTGTATTTTTCCCTGACGTATAAAAAAAAAAGTAGTGAACTGGTTACAACGACTTAACTCTGTTACAACAAAAACTTCAACACAAAGAACACACACATTCCCAGCAGGGCTCAAATGTCTGTCTTCATCTGGAATGTTTTATTACACACAGAGAGGCCTTGGCAACAGAAAGGTAGAGTTCTGATGTTTTTTCTTCTATTTTCAATAACTGATATTTACTGTTTTTGGTGGATTTTTCCTTGTTCATTTTTGCCTTTTTATATCATTGTGCAACATTTTGGTCTGAGATGACCTTAACTTTATTGTACACGACTGTGGAATCATAATATCTGTTCCATCTCCAGCTCCAAAAGTGTCTGAAACATGAGCATCTTCCTCATTTATGCTTAACTGAAACACTAATTATTCATTCAGTTTCAATGACATTATCTGTGAAGCAGATACACTGTCAGATTATGGCTGTCCAGATCTGAACCCTTTACATATGCAGAATTTACTCCATTGTCACTTCCTGGAAATGATCTGGATGTAACAGAACAGTTGGGACTAGTATGGAGGAAAAGGGGTTCAGGAACACACATTAGCTAAGAAAAACAGTTACAAAAATAAATAAATAAAATAACTGCAGCTTCATCTGATATAGACAATTTAACTTGGCAGGTATTAAATCATTTCATAGCTTTTATTGATTGTTAAAGCTCATTACTATGCACTAACACTGATCATACAATAAGAAGGTAAATGCAAATAAAATGAAATACAGAATGTCCTTTTAATGTTTACCCTCTCTGTTTAAGTTATAGAAAACGACCTAAAAAGTACAAAGAATTTCAACATTTTTTTTATAAGCCCGTGGTTAATTTTAGAGGATATATCAGAAAAGGGGACCCAGGTAAATACTGATGATCATAAAAATAAAGAAAATACTAAATTAAATGCAAATATATTAATTCTAAATCAGCAGGGTGAGCTTAAATACCTCCTGGTGGTCTGGTTTGATATTATTGTATACAATATAATAATTTCACGGTGCCAGTTTGACTTTGTGTGATGATATTCGTCCTTTTCTGACACTGAACCCGGTCCAGACCAGTCAGTTCACGCCGTAAACAGACTCCATTCAAACAGCCTCAGTCCGACCCGGCGCAAACTTTCACCAGGTTTCTTTGATTTATGCACAAAAACAGGAGACAGAAGAGCGAAGCATTGGCAAAGGGAATAAATAAACTCTTACCTAAAATATGACGCCAGGTCAACGCCAAAACCAGCAGAAATAACCCACGAAGGTGTCCCATGCTCCGTGTCCTCCACAGCTGCAGCGAGCGGCGCGGAATGATGACGCAACACCCCGATCTGTCAAACTACAGGTACATGGAACAAAAAGGTTAAAGGTCAAATATATAACGATTACAAGAAAGAAAGTGGGTTCTTTTTGGGGGGGGGGGTTAAGGGCAAAAGGTAAAATATAAGGTTCAAGGAAATTGAAAATGTAAACAAAGTCAAAGGTAAATTGAAATTAAGAATGAGGGAATTTTTTTATTTTTTAAAGGTTATACAAAAAAAATATGAGGGACAATAAATAAATCAGGTCATAAGTTGAAAAAAAAATACTATGCTGATAGGGAAATTTAGGTTCTAGACTTAAAAAAATAAATAGACAAATAGATAAAATAAAAAATAGGTCAATTAAAAAAAAACAATAGATTAGGTAAGAACAGGTTTAAAAAAATTTTTAAAAACCCAAACAAACAAAAGGTCATAAAATGAGGTAAGAGGCAAAATAATATTGAAACTAAGGTTGTAGGTTTTTAAGTTATAAACAAGTAAAAAATGGGTAGTAGTAAATATGGTTATAGGTCACAGGTGGCTGTAATGAATGTGTCTAATTAGATTACATTTATTCAGCCACATTCTGTTCATTCTTTATTCAACAAACTGTTTTTTTAATGCTCTCTTCATTTTCTAAATACATTTTATGACTGAACAAGGTGAACATGGTAATAAAAACCGAGGGAATTCCCAAGAGACTGAGAAAAATGAGACTAATGAGGTTGAATAAGAATTCAGCTTATAGGAGTTACAAATAAACCACATTAACACAAAAAAAATAATCATAAAACTGAACGATGACTAAAAAATTAACAGAAGAGTCAAAATGACTAAACGACCAAACAAGTCAAGAAAATGAAAAAAAAAAAACAAATCAGTAAATTACAAAATGAACAGGAGTGAAAAAAAGAATGAGTCAGTAAATTTTCCTAAACAGCAAAAATTTCTGTTAATTAAAATAAACAGAATCCTGTTTATTCAATTAAAAAAACAAGGAATAAAAAAATAAAATAAAAAAAATCACCCCCCCCCCCCCAAAAAAAAACGCCTTAATAGTTAACAGACACTAAAATTACTAAAAAGTTAAACACACACACACACACACACACACACGACTTAAATAGTCAGTGAAAATGAACTAAAATGAGCAGAACGCAGATTCTAAACAGTGCAGTGTTGGTTTTAACTGATATTTTTAGATTTACTCATTAATCTCAACCTGTTACATTTCAAACATGTTTGGACATGAATCTGATTTTATTCTTTAAAACCTGGTCGAAGCCTCCACCTGCAGAAACACATGCACACTTCACCTGCCGCTCCATTTCTTCTGTTGGTTCCTTTTCTTAGATTCTTTAAAGCTTTCACCATAAACATGTTTTATGGTCAGAATCAGACGTGTGTTCCTGTCGATCACCTTCACCTGTTCATTCCGGGGCCACGTCCACCTTCAGGTGTTTATCATCTCTGATTACACCAGGTCAGGTCCAGGTTTTCTGAGCTCACGTTTCTCCCTCAGCAGAGACTTTCATGTTTCTATATTTTAACTTTCTCTTTTCATGCCTCTCTTGTAATGCTTATATGTTTTATGTAAAGCACTTTGAATTGTCCCGTACATGAAATGTGTGAATGCATAAGTGTCCACTGTGTTGGCTGATCTGGAACTAAAACAATAAAACCCATGACTATACAAGAGAACAGCTGTGGAGTAACTGTCCACTGGAGTGACCAGTATGGATGAAAGGGTTAAGCATTAAAATACTTTTATTATCATCCTGAGACCCAGGAAAGTAAATGTTTTGACTTTTTTTTTTTTTTTTTTTTTACATTAAATAATCATCTTGATTGGAAAAAACATAACACAACAGTTTTTCAGACACAATTTATATTTTTAATGAAATGTTCTTTACAGTGGACAGGGTTTTTTTTTTTTTTTCTATTTACAGCTGTAAAACTCTTGTCCCCTACAGAGGACAAAAATACTGGGTCTCAGGAGGATATATAGACCTTAAAAAAACATTCCAGTGCGTTTCAGCTTCAAGCCTTCAAAGGGAAGTCAAACAAAACAGAAGCCTGGAAAACTGTAGGTTCTTTTAACCCTTTCATCCATACTGGTCACTACATGGACAGTTATTCTACAGCTGTTCTCTTATATATTTATGGGTTTTATTGTTTTAGTTCCATATCAGGCAACACAGTGGACACTAATGCACCATCCCATAATACACTGTAATTCATACCATTACTGTAACTTTGCTGTTCTTCATAAATCTGATCTGCACTAACATGTTTGAGTGTAAATAATTACTAATTGTTATTAGACTGTAATTAACAGTGTTCTTAAACATTTTTTTTCCTATTATGTCCATGAAGTGAGTAATAACTTGTATTAGAGTATGATAAAATGTGAAAAAAAACATCAGATTAGCGGCATTAAAAAAAGTTTTTATTTCAGTTTTCACACAGTATATAACTTTCTGATACTGTGTTTTAGATACATTCCAAAATTAAACACAAAGCATCCAAATAGGTGGAGATTTTTGTAACTCTGTGAAAAATGGATTCATTAAAAAAAAAAAAAAAATCTGTTAATTCCTAAAGATGAACAAAAACACTAAGGAAAAAAAAATCTTGACTAAGGTTCTCATAATTCATGCATGAAAGGGTTAAAGTAGGTCCTGACCAATAGGAACCCTGAACCAAAGGAGAATAAAGGTAACGGCCTGCAGGGGGTCAACATGTAAAACAGCTGGTAGATGGTGTCACTACAGGTCAAAAAGACACAAAAAAATGTAATAAAAATAAAAAAAACTCACCTATAAAATCTGAATCTAAAATATATTATTATGAACTGATATTTATTGAGTTGTAGATCTCGTCTAATAATCATTTAAGTTTTTCACATTTTCTTGAAATCTTGAAAAAGTATTTCGAGGCATGAAGGCAGAATTATTTTGTTTGTCGCAAATTTGCACTAAACTGTTCTAATAATAGCTACTGATGTTCAAATAATGAGCTGTTTTACAGAGTAGTAATAATAAAATATACATATAAAACTTTTTTAGGTAGTTTTTGATGCAGTGATCTTTTTTTTTCTATTACACTTCTATTACACTTGTATGAAGCAGCTGTAACACACAACAGTTCTGTCTGGGGTTAATAAAGTATTCTGATTCTGATTCCAAATCAAACCAAACTGTTGAATCTAGACACAGAAGCTGAATCTTCCTCATCATCTACTTGACCAGTTTGAAAAAATGAACAAACACAAAGTACATTAACATACAAGACATTTTATTCACATGTTCTATTGTACAGGATACAACCAGCGAAGAATGCAGCAGTGAAATGAGGAGAGGCTTCGTCCTGGTCCCGGTCCTGGTCCAGGTCTTCAGAGGTACGGCTGGTCTGTGGACAGCGACGGCTCCTTATAAACAGGCCCTGGTGTCACAGGGAGCTTCACTGGGACGTCGGCGGACTGGCTACGAGAGTCACAGCATCAAGGAGAATGTTTTAGTTGGTAGAATTATGAGTTTCTGGCACAAAAATAATGATTATGAATAATTATAGACACTTTTAACAGACATTTAGAACGGGTATCTGCAGTAGAAATCAGTCTGGTGTAGAATTGGAAACACTGCCTTGAGAATGACTAATTAAAAAAAAAAAAAAAACATCATTGGGGTTTATTTATTGTCAAAACCATGACAATAATACTTACAACACAAGTGGATGGAAACGCACCTGCATCTGCATTTTCTACTGATATTTATGTTTTATTTTTTAGAAAATCAGTTAAAAATTTCTGAAACATTTGGCTGGACTCCCCCCACCCCCATTTACTAGAACCGCACTGTGTCACAAACAAATACAGTAAGAGCTCAGACCCTCCTTCAGTCTCCTCGGTGATAAAGACTTTCAATCAGATCCATTTTATGGAAATGATGACAAACAAGCTCCGCCTACAACAGCACAACGGTGGAACTGAAAAAAAAAAAAAAAAAAAAAAAGGGACTTTTTCATTCAATCTGGGGACAGTAAACAGTCTGTAAATGTCTGAATGTACCTGTGAGCATTTCTGTTTTTGTTTGTTCTGTGTCCAAAGCACCTGCAGAAATAACTCAGCGCTGACTGATGAGACACTGCGGTGAACATCACAGTCTCATGTTCTGCTCTGTCATCAACAGGAAATGCATTTGTTTCCAGTTGATTCAGTGACTGTACGTCTCCTCTACACAGATCCTAATGTCTCACACTGTGTATTTCTGTACTTTAGTGTCTTTCATGCATCGGCCTAAAACGGAAAAATGATGGAATACAGTAAAAATGTCAAATATCACACATTTTGATCATGTAAATATACAAATAATATTTAATTCTTTATTTTAACTCTTTACTTATATAAATATCTACAGAAATACCAGGGCAGTCAAAATGTACACGTTGGAGCGGATTAATCCATCATCATTTTCTTCTTCCGGCTTCTCTCGAGGACGGTCGCACTGACATTCTCTCTCCCTATCCCTATATCCCTATATTCACCGCTTGCTCTTGTCTTGTCTCGTTCACCCTGACTTCAAGCTTCTCTTCACACTCCACACAAACGGGCAAAATGGATTTGGTCGGCTGGTC
>JAQQZY010000020.1:10402878-10414482 GCA_030068375.1 Ostorhinchus rueppellii | reverse complement strand
GAAGTCTGGGCATCCCTGCTTAGACTGTTGCCCCCGCGACCCGGCCCCGGATAAGCGGAAGAAAATGAATGGATGGACTCTCTCAATTTAACTAAACATTGATAACTTATTTCTCATTAAATGAAAAATTAATAAAATTAACTAAAACTGTTCAAGTAAATCCAACATTTTGTCCAAGGATTTAAGAGAAATATCTGTGTAATCAATAAATCTACAGTAATATTTAATAAATATTAAGTTTTAACTTTTACAATTGCATTTTGTTTTAAAACTCAGCATCCACTCATTAATGCTTTATTTAATGAAAAATAAATAAAATGAAATAAAATAAATCTAAGAAGCATTAACTTTGGTTTTAAATCTTTACATCTAATCAGTAATACTACATCCTCTTGCTTTGCTTTTTCAGAAACAAAGTATGTTTTTTTAGTCTGCTTTAAATTTAATCCTATGATTTGTACAGTATTCAGCTTAAAAAATAAGAAAATGCTACAGATTTTTCATTTCCATGAGTATTCATGAGTTATTTCGTCATTCTTCTGTGATGTGAAAATCCAATATTTTTTTCGAACATATTCAATAAAATATGAATCTGATGCAACGAGTCAAAGGGAAATACAAATTTTATTCGGTTCACAAGAGAACACAGTACAGGGCAACACGCCGGTATACCATGCAGTCAAGTTTTACAGATGTGTGCTTGTGTCATGCAGCATGCACCGAACAGACATGTCCACGGTCGAACACATGCACATGTACGACGACTGGCTCTGAAGGAGGAACGTCAACACAAGCTCAGAGTTTAGATTTTTACAGAAGCTGCTGCTTGGACACGGTTCAGATGTGAAACCATGTGAATTCTAAGAAAAAACACTCGGTTATTTCGAAAAAAGATCTGATCGTCTTCAAAGTGTGGGACCCTTTTTGTGTCTGAATCACCAGTTTCTGTAAAACTCAGTAAATAATGGTGTATTTCAGCTCGGTGCCAACATATTCCTCCTCCAGAACCGCTTCAAAAGAACAGATATTCAACTTCTGTTGCAGTATCAAAGAAGGTAAGTTCATCATATACAGCGACAGGATAGAAAATGTTGTTACAGTACATCTCATGTTTGTTCAGTGTAAACATCTGTCAGACTGCAAAAATAACTGAGCCATTTGCTGATGGGATTCATCAGAGATCGAACAGAGACACTACGGAGGTGAAAGCCAGTACAAAAGGCAGCAACAGCCACTGTCAAAAGGGACAAAAACTGCACTGTGTAGTGGAAAAAACATCAAGTCCATCCAATCTGCACTGGATGAGAAACACTCTTCTACACCCCAACAAGGTGTTTTGTAAAAAGACAAAAAAAACCCAAACAAACAGCTTATCCAGATGCCCGTTCCCTCAAGCCAGGCCTCCTAAAGTCCTGTCACGACAAGATTTCAATGTGCTTTACCATGTCCTTCAACACATTTGGAAGTAAACGCAGGCTTGGTATCAAAATATACATCAAAATTTGTACAATACAAAGACAAATGTGTTCAAAGAAGCCCTGGGATTTGACGTAAAGATGTCCCTCTGCTGTTTGTAGTTCAGCTGCAACATTCAATTACAGTACAAAACTCATGTAAAAATACAATAGTGCATTTATTCTGCCATGTAAACATCACTACACAGTAAATTAAGTGGGAACAGATCATTTAGGCGTGGTGTTTCTTACATGCTCGTGGAAAAAAATGAGAAGAAATATACCATTTAAAAAAACAAAACAAAAAACTCAGAAAATACACATTAACCCTGTTGATTTCAAGGTTGGATGTGTGTTTGAGTAAAAGCTGCTTCCCTCTAGATCTCACGCTGCAAACTGCATGCTTTAATTAAAAATAACATGTCGGTACAGCAGGATGTAGAGCCATGCAGGAAAACACTCGCCTCCACAAATATGATACAGAAACATCCTGAACTTTGATTTTTTTTTTTTTTTGGTGTACGACATGAAATCAAGATCACCAGAGTAAAACAAGCTGAACATCTTTACTCTGAGCTCAGAATATCAACACACGTGACTTCTATAGACGTTTGTGTGTTTACAGATATGGCTTAGACGACACTGGACTGATATCATGGCACGTTAACGACCTCCTCAGTGTTTGGAACATTAGCACTGACAGATTCCACATGCATGAAAATGATCCTGATGAATTCACAGACAGGACCACGATAGACAAACAAATCTGACCAATCTGCATTTTCTTTATCTGGAACAGGGGTGTGTCAAACTAATTTTAGATCAAGGGCTGCATCCTCCTACTATAATCTATGGGTTGGATCAGTAAAATAACAGTGAAAGAAGTAAAATTATATTAAGAAAATGTTTACATCTACAAAGTATCCTTAAGTTAATGTAAAAAATGTGAGCAAACTGAAATTTCTTGAAAAATAAGTGTAATTTTAACAATATTACACCTCAGTTCATCATTTATACATGTGCATTACAACATACAGATCACAGTGGATCGACAAATACTAAAAAACATTTAGTAAAAGGCAGAATATGATTAAAACTGCACTTATTTCTCTTAAAACATTTAGTGTTGATCATATTTGTTCAGGCTATTAAAATTTTTTGTCAAAAAACAGTTTATAAATGGACACTTTCATGTATTTTCACTTTTTTTCCCACTAACATTTGGAGCTGTAATTATTTCTAGTTTATTATGAGTATTTTATTGGTCTGACCCACTTGAGATTGAATTTGTACATGGAACCTAAACTAAAATGATTTTGACACCCTTGACTGTTAGTGTCTATTTTGCATTTCATACATTCATCCCACAGGCCAGATCAGACCCTTTGGGGGTTGGTTTTGGCCCAGGGGCTGTATGTTTAACGGTCCTGGTCTGGACCGTCAGGGTTCATGGGTGGAGAACATCAGGTCTGTCTGAAAACAGAAAAATTCCAGGTTTGCATTTTTCTGCAGCTTTTCATAAAGAATGAACAAGAGCAAATCAGATTAAATGAGCGACCTGTTGGACTTCACACACACACTCGAACTAGAAAATAACATGAGCCAAAGGTTTATGAACATTTAGCTCATTTCAGGGTTAAACACACAGCAGGTAATCCATCATCAAAAACATTTCACATGAAAACTACTCGTACTGAACATGATTTTGCCTCAGTTATGAAACTATACGAGCAGGATGAGAGGATTTCATTGATTACTTTTATCTCGGCCTGGCTCCAGATTTTATTTTAGACGGTTTAACCCTGTATCAGCTGGTGTGTGGTCTGATCTTTTCTGTCTGTACTAGTTTTGGGACTGAAATCTAAAGAAACCAGAGTGTTTGATGATTTGGCATGAGCTGCCAGAGGAAAGAGCAGATGCTGGTTTGATCTGGGTTCATGTGCTATTTCTATTCTCATACTTTACTGGGTTTCATTGCTTAGTATTTTATCACTTTGTTTTGTAAAGCTCTTTGTATTTATTACGCATTGTTGTTTGTAATGACTAATAAAACTCATTTTTCAAACCAACAACAGGCTGAACTTCAGGTGATGACATTAACGTTGCACAATCCCTTCACTATCCTCGTCCTCATAAATTCATGTTCTCCTTTTTTATACAAAACAGTGATTGTAAATCAACACTATAGTGCTGATGCGTCTACCACTTCAGCTTCACTGATTGACCTCTGAAATCACGCGGCAAAAACTAGTTACAAAAACATAAAACATGAACTTTTCTACCATGTAATACCACAATATAAACACAGACTGAAAAAAACAAAACAAAAACGTGACCTGCAAAATGAAACACAAACACCCCTGTTGTGTAAAGAACTTCACATAATGGAAGCTGCACCGTTCAGGTCTAAACTGACACAAAACATGACAAAAACAAAACAAAACAAACTTTAGCTCCTAAAATGACTTCTCATACCTTTTGGTCCAACAACAATCAGGCTCAGCTTTATCAAACTACTGTGTACCGCAAGACTTGATTTAAAAAATAGACATTTATTTTAAAAAATCCAGTCAAAAGACGTAAACCACGTTTTATGGATACAAAATGCTGACCCTTGGCTTTTCAACCAATGAGAACTTACCTCTTTCCCTGTCACTAACTCATGGTAGTTTACAAATTTTAATAAATAAGCACAAAAGTCTTAAATGCCCTTGAGGCAAATATTTACAATAAAAAAATTCAAGTAAAATTTTCTCCCATTTCGACGCAGACGAGTGTGAATGAATTTACATCGTCCAGTTCATCTGCGGCTCTGAACCTTTGATAAACAGATGTGAACAGTTAAAACCAGGAGTTGTGTCACTTTCTCTGATGCCCTTTGTGTGGCGTTCCCTCCCTGTTCTCGTTCATCTCTGTTGCCGGGCCAACATGAGGACCGGTGGAAGTGGTTTCTGCCGGCGTAGCGCTTCCGTCAGCGCTGACACGTCTGGACTGCTGCTGCTGCAATGACTCAACATCCATATTGACCTCTGGGTTCTCGTTTGCGTCGTCTCCGTCCGAACACGGCTCCCACTCGTCCTGCTCGCTCTCCGTCGACCCCTGTACGGCGATCTGGGGTACCAGCGTGAACCTCCTCACCAGTGGCACCTCCAGCTCCACCTCCTGGCTGCTCTGGGGCCGGGTCAGCATCCAGACTGTCCGATGTTGTGGCGGCGGCTGATGCTCTGGTTGTGTTTCAGCTCCGCCCAGAGTGGTCGTGGTGGTAACAGATGGGCTGGTCTTTTCCTCCGGCTCGTCGAAGCTCACCTCCTGCACCGCCTCCTGCTTCTTGAAGGAGTCGCGTCGCTCTGACAGGTTCAGCTTCCGCATCACAACCAGCTGCTCGGATCTCTCCAACCTCTGGCCGCCGATGTACCCGCCCAGCCTGCTGTGGTCCACAGCGATGTATGAGCCCCCGCAGGCACCTTCCGCCTCAGAGTCGCCCAGCAGGTCCCCCTCGCCATAGAAGGGCACTTCCAACGTGTGCCTGCGGGGGGTATACGGCCTCTTTTCTCCATGATACACACAGGACAGCTTCTCCGCTGACTGTACCCTCTTCAGCAGAGGCGACCGGGGCGGTTCTGCGCTACGAGGCCGGACTATGTGCCTGACAATGGTGGGTGGTGACAGGGTTTTTCCGTGGTAGGTGTGGAGGGTTTTGGCAAAACTTGGGAGCGGTGATGGGGATCGCTGTGGGGAAAGGGGCTGCGTGGAAGACGAGGTGGAGTTACAGGCCAGTGGTGAGGGTGGGATGTTGCTGGTGGACTTCCGACGGCCCACCTTGGTGTAGCGCTGTGTGCTGAGTTTGGACCCGAGGCCGTGGAGTGAACTGGGTCGTATGTGAGCAGCCGGAGAACTCGGAGAACTGGAGCATGGAGAAGTGCTCTGAGGGGAGTTGTTGTCTGGGAAATGAAGCAAAAAAGATTAATATGAGTCCCTTCTCATCATTAAAGCACAAACATCATTTATGTTCAACCCTGAAGTCCTACTGAGCTCACCCAAGGCCTGGTGGTCGGGTGCCGGACTACGGCAGGGCGTGGATGGGCCAGGGGAGAGGCTGTGGGTCGGGGAGCCTGGAAGACTCTCACTGGAGGAAACTGAGTGATGGAGGCCTGAAGAGAAACTACGACTGCTGTGCATCACCGTGCTCTGCTTCGACAGCTTCTTCAAGATGCTGCGTCGCCTGCGGAGATGAATGGGCACAAATATGTCATGTTTGTGGTCGTTTTCATTTTCATCCAATGCTAATCTTTTATGGAGTACAAGAAGAAAATAGTTTTGCACAATATGGGGCCTTTCCTAAACAGCATGTTTTTGTAGGCTTTTTCAGCTTCAGAAAACAAAGCTTTACCTGAAAATCACGAAGTAAATAAAAAACTCGACTAATTAAACTGAGCGTTTTCCCTGACCCACTTCACCGTACTTGGTCGATATAAACCACAACCAAAAAACAGGGACAGTGACAAAATAACAGCACAAACTTTATACTTGTACTACTACTTGCAACACTATTCAGATTCTACCATAAGCAGGTCAGTAACTGGTGAACGATCATGATTTTAGGTTTTGGAGAGTACACACCTCTACTCCCACAGAAACTTAATTTTTTAATTAATGATTCCTGCAACAACATTCAAGATTTCATTTTGCCCTCTGGACAATGATCCGAAGGTTTCTAAGTTACAAATAGAAACTGTGTATGAAATAATAATTATCATATAACAGATAAAAAGGTTTTACCAAGTGTGCCACGAGCTCCTGTCACTGCGTTTGTATGAAGTTGATTAGAATCACACCCAGTGAGTTTTTAAATCGCATACAAACCTAAATGAGAGGTTCTGGACTTTGGGCAATTTTTCTTTTGACCTCTGACTTAGAACAGTCACAATAGAATCATCTGTAGATGCCTTTGCTGACTGATTTGAGTCCAGACACATATAGAGACACAATCTCCTCGAAAAAAGGTAATAAACCTGATCAACAGCTGTGAATGTTCTATTCTATGGGCAGATTCCCCATCAACATGTATCTTATTGTGAAAGCTTGTAATGAAAATCTCAGTTAAAATGCTGTATATGCACCACTAGAGGGAGACACAGGATTGATTTTTTTGATACTGACTAGTTAAACATCTGGGTAAACATATAGATGGTCAACAGGCCAGATGTGATCCTCACCTGTCATAGTTATCTCTCCTCTTGCTCTTCTTACTACGACGGGCCATCTTGCCTTTGTGTTTGGTTTTTCGTGCAGGACCGACTTTGATCGATGTGTTCTCCAATGCTATGGTCTGTAGCGCCACCTTGTTTCCACTCTGCACATTTCAGAAGTGATACAGATGGATCAATAACAAGTGTAAATGGTTAAGTTAAATTAAAGCAAATGAAAGATGATAAGGAGTTTTACTTTCAGCAGCAGCTCTAACATCTCTGGGTGGACGAGGCCTTGGACAGACTCCCCGTTCACATGTGTGATGAGGTCTCCGGTGCACAGACCCGCCTGGTGAGCCGGGCTTCCTTCCTCCACACTCTGGTACAACACAGAGGAGTATTGTGAGAGGATTATCTTATGTATAACCCACTTTTCTACTCTGTTGAAAACGGTTCAGAGTTGACACCCACCGACACCATGTGATGCACCGTGTAGACGTCGCTGTCTCCCATGTAGACGCGGATGGCCTGGAGGGTGAAGCCGAACTTCTTCCCTGAGGTGTGGATGATGATTGGCGGCCTCAGGCTGCCGGGGCTGAGCGATAAGTCGCGGCTGGGGGAGGAGTCTCGGGACGAGGGGTTAGAGGACAACGAGCGTGGGGAGATGGGGCTGGGTTGGAGGCCACCAGGTGTGTCATCTGAAAGCAACAGCAGACACAGGTCATCATTACATCTATTGACAGACAGATTCGATTCAATTCAATAAAAAAAAAAAAAAAAAAAACCTTCATTTGTCCCCAGTGGGCAATTTAAAGGCACATGTGAGCAGAATGATTACACAACACTTTTATACAACCAAAGAAATCCATCAAAATAAAGTGACAAATGAAAATATATAATAAACAATTATCATAATCAATCAATCTTTATTTATATAGCACTTTTCAAGCAAAAATTTGCTACCCAAAGTGCTTCACACGAAAAAAAAAGACAAAACAAATAATAACAGTATTAATGACAATAATAACAATAATAAAAGCACATCCCTCCCATCCCTCCACACTAACACACAAGCCCACAATTAAAAACACACGCACACAAGCACGCACACACACAACTTGATAAAAATGGCTTGGCACTAAGATTAAAGGTAAAAGGGTGAAAGGGCGAGGAAAGGCCACTAATGGGTAGCCATCCACACAGGGAGGCATCATAGCCTGCAACCACTGGGAGTACCGCCACAGAGACCCACCACAGCCTGAACAGACCAGGGCAGGCCCTGGAGATGCAGAGCCCACCAGTCCTCCGGGCAGGAGGGATCCCCATGACGACGTCCCTGTGACCAGACAACATGACTCCCTGCGTGGAGGGCCCCCATGAGAAAACGCTGGAGCTCAAAACAGTAAAAACAAATAAAAACTAAGATAAAAAGAAAAAAGTCTAAGAATCGTTAAAAATAATAAAAGGCATGATAAATAAATTTTAAAAGTATCTTAAAACAGTGAAATATAAAAACTCAGAGCATAATCAGTTAAAAGCCAGCCTAAAAAAGTAAGTCTTGAGCCTCCCTTTAAAAATATCAACAGTCTCTGCGGCCCTGATGCTCTCTGGCAGGCTGATCCACTGAGAAGGGCCGTAATGGCTAAATGCAGCCTCACCGTGGGTTTTAGTTTTGACTCGTGCAACAGCTCAGAGGCCGGTGCCAATAAGAACAGCCATGTACAATAATTCAAACTAGTGTTGACCTGTGGGGATCCATGGGTTCTAGATGTGGTAGTTTTTATGCCGTTGTGTATTTGTGCATGCTGTACCACATTTGCCCAGCAGTCACTGCCAAAGCGTTCTGGCCATAGCAACGTTATTGTAAGGCTACTGTATTCCAAAATTACTAGTAACTCCCAAAATATTGGTCCTATTAACTTGCTGCTTTTGCCAGTCTGTTCCTTGACCAAAAACACATAAGTATGCCAAAGTGCAGCAGTCAGCTTTGTATGGATTTTGTGTGAATCCCTAGACACACACACACACACGCAAATGCATGCAGAAAGAAGGCCACTTGGCTTTTATAATATACATGCAACCGTGTGATTAAAGTGGTTTAAGTGGATAAAGTGCAGACAGGATATGAAGGAATGTAAACATGTGCTATCCATTAAGGGACATTGCAGGAGGGTGTGCAGAGGAGTGGGTATGTACTTAGGGTTGTTCTATGTAAATGTCATATATAATAATAATAATAATAATAATAATGCATTGAGGGACATTTTTCACGTATACAATTGTTATTGCAGAGGCAGTAATGAATAAATAAATACAAATAACAACAGGGACAGTTAAGTACAAAAAAACACAACTGAACAGTTGTAAAGACTTCATAAGGTACAAAGGTTTTGGGGGATAAAATTTTGATCGTAATAAGATGAAAGAAGAAATTCTGTGTGTACCTGTGGTGATGATGAGGGAGAGGGCTGACACCGAGGCTGACTTGGGGACCTTGCCTCCAGAGGGAATCCTCTGTCTGTCCGGTGTTTCCAGCTGGTTCCCAAAACGCCGAGGACCGGCCGGGTCTTTAGGGGACGAGTGTTTGGCCCCAGTGCTGTTGCTGCGAATCCTGATTCTCCGAAGGTTCGACACAACCACTTCAGCTGCAGGACACGAGTTAAAGGTCAACATCTCAGCAAAACAAGTTTTTGTTTGAGTGTCCAAACTAATGATATTCCATCTATGACTCTATGACCTGTCAAGTACACATCTGTAAGTATATATGAATAAAAATAAGGAAAGTTTTACAATTCTATTCTAGTGCTTGTTTCTTTGTGTCACAAATCAGTCTTTGCAGAAATATTTTCCATAGTTTTTAAGAAATGAGGCAGTGTTTGGTTTATTAGTTGCATTTTATGTCATATTTTAAGTCTTACTTTGGTGTTCTAGTTTTAAATCTGAAAGTGTTACATCATTATTTTATAATATTTATTTTATAATATATTAATAATTCAGATTTCTATTTGCTTCTAAAAGCCACAACTACTGTCAAGGTTTCAGATGTAATAATAATAACTAATAAAACCAGTTAGACTTGATGGTAGTTAAATCTAGTCCAGATTTCCTGATAATGTTTCTGTATTATTTCTATCTTGATATCACACTGCATGCTATCAGACATGGACGTCCAACAAAAACAGAAAGGGCAGTTTGTAATTTTTATTAATGCAAACATGATTTATTGAAATGGACAACAATGGATGTGTTTATTTTGTTTTAACCTGACGGTACAGACTAGTCATTTTTGTTACGTTTTCCTCATTTTTCCACAACACTGCAGATGTTTTTCAGTTTTTAGGTGAACAACATAAACCATAAAAAAAACTGTCCAGTATTTTACCGGAGTTGAATTTTAACAAAGGAAAAAAATATATTAGGTACAGATCGTGGATATGAAATGATGCATATTTGGATTTTAGATTTGGTTGTGTTTTTCAGCTTCATCTCCACACATTGAGTCTGGACTCACCTTCGTCGTCGGTGGACAGGGCGAAGCGCGGCATTGTCTCCAGGCTGTGGGTACTGCTCATCACCAGAGGACTTGTACTCCTCTCTGACTGGGACGAGCTGGAAGATGCTCGAGGACGAAGGCTGCAGAAAGGACGAATAAAAATCAACCACAGGCACCTTTGGACCGAACTGTTCTGATGAGCTCCCCACAACAATAAACATTTCAGTCATAATAACTGTTAAAACTTTGTGCAAAAATGGATACTTGAATCTGTAGAATATTTTGGATCCATTGTTTCACTTCTTGCCAGGGAAAAAAGTGCCTTTTTCCTTCTCACATTTGGTACAGAAGTACCCTTAGTACCACAGCTGTTTATACTAGATTTATATCCTAGTAATATGAAGGTTAATAAAAAGAATAAACAAATATTTGTAGATCTAAGCATATTATTAGCAAAAAGAGCAATAGCCCTCTTATGGGGAAACATACAAAGACCAAGAGTAGGTAGATGGCTGTCTGATCTATCTACAACTCCCCCAGAGAAAAGTACTTTTAAAATAAAATATCTACAACATCCTTTCCATTAGATCTGGGACCCCTTCACTGAGTAACAACAGACATGACACATATGATGAAGTGCCTGGGGACATGTAACCCTCTGTGGTGTTCAATTCAACAGCAATATCTTTTTTCCCCTTTAAAATGGACTAAAATAGAGGATAATTAACCTGATCCCAGAGGGAGGGTGGCAGTGGGATGGTTTTGGTTTGTTTGTTTAACATGTCTAATTCTGTTCTCTTTGGTTATGTTGTAAAAACAATAAAAAGAACATTATTTAAAAAATTGCAATGGCATAATACATCTTTTACAGATACAGAATAATCTAAAGGTCTGGGCCCATGTCCTGGCCCCGCCCCCACCTGGCCATGCGTCCGGCATGCCTCCGCTCCAACCCGCCCTCTGCTGGACTCTGGGATGGGCTGAGTCCTCCTCCCTCGCTGCGATCCTCCTTGTCTTCGCTGTGGCTGCGATCAGAGGAGAAGCTCAGGTTGGACGGTGTCGCCAGATGTTCTGTGCTGCTGTAAACCTGCAAATTAAAAAAGAAGAGAATGTAAAAAACAGAAAGCAAACATACTGATAGTCAAATAAAGATAAGGTTATATGACGTTATATATTTATCAGTCTCCTGAAGAATAAGTCAGTGTTTGGTATGCAAGTATTTCACTCTTAAATGCCAATTATTGAACCTCTCATTCAATTTGTGAGATGTCAGTGGGGCTGGGAACACTGCAAAACATACTAATCAGGATAAAAACCATTTGATCTGTGAAAACAGGGCGCATTCACTGCGAATCGTCAGTTACAACTGTACCTGTATCCCCATGTTTATATCTGTGTTTATGTGATCTTGGTTGGTTGTAATCTGGAATGTAATTTCGTTGCTCTGAAATATGTGCAATGACAATAA
>JAQQZY010000020.1:10307651-10329899 GCA_030068375.1 Ostorhinchus rueppellii | reverse complement strand
AATGTACGCACTTTGAGTATACCTCCATAGAAAAGTGCTATATAAATCTAATCCATTATTATTATTATTATTATTATGGTTTTGGTTGTCGATGGTTGTGGCTGTTTATGGGTTAAGTCAAGAGTAGATTCTGGTAAAGACTATTCAAATATGACTCAAAAGTCATTCATTCAACCTTTTTAATATTGTAATTTACTGAGATCTTAGCAATATGATAAAGAAGATGGGCAAAATTGTGGTGGTAATAATTCAGTAACAGTGCTTAAAAGCAATACAAGGCAATTCAACATAGCAATACCACTGTTAAGAGTAATTAAATAAATTAAATATAGAGTGATTGAAACAGTGGAAAGAAGGACCACCTGAAAAAAAATAGATAAAATAAGTAAAATAAACAAGGGTTTTTTCATCACGAGGCTGAGGTGCAGCATCCTATTTCAAATTAAGTTAAAAAAATCAGCTAAGTTGTATTAAAACAAAATCTAAAGGACTTCTCTCATATCTAATAAGGGCAGGTAGTACTCTGTGCACTTCAGCAGCAATAAATGTTTTTTGAGGTTTTGAATGGTTTCCTATTTTTGTTAATTTATATAATAATAAAATGTTCCAAAATTATTCTAATTTACATATTTGTTTAAAAAAAAAAAAAAGAGTTTCTTTTGGAAGGACCTGTACACTTCACAATCATGCACAAAATTAGCCAAGAGAAAACCCTGAAATGTGGTGAAATGAAAAAGTCATAGGAAAATAACAGAACTTTTCAGACATTCATCTGGTTTACTGACCTGTTTTTTATTGTTACAGGGCGATGTTTACTGGAGGCATGAGGGAGTCAAACCAAGACACCATTGAGCTGAAGGGGTTGTCCGCCCGAGGGCTGAAACATATTATTGACTTTGCCTATAGCGCAGAAGTCACTTTAGATCTGGACTGTATTCAGGATGTCCTTGGAGCGGCTGTTTTTCTCCAAATGGTCCCAGTTGTGGAACTTTGTGAAGAGTTCCTCAAGTCTGCGATGAGCGTGGAGACCTGCCTGCACATCGGACAGATGGCCACCACGTTCAGCCTGTCTTCCCTTAAAGAGTCAGTGGATACTTTCACGTTCCGTCACTTCCTTCAGATTTCAGAGGAGGAGGACTTCCTGCACATTCCCATGGAGCGTCTTGTCTTCTTCCTGCAGAGCAACAAGCTGAAGAACTGCAGCGAGATTGACCTCTTTCACGCCGCCATCAGGTGGCTCCAGTACGATGAGTGCCGTCGGGCTCAAGCCAGCAACGTCCTCTGCCACGTTCGCTTCCCGCTCATGCGTTCGTCGGAGTTGGTGGACAGCGTTCAGAAGGTAAACATCATGGTGGAGGACGTGCTCTGCCGCCAGTATCTCCTTGAGGCCTTCAACTACCAGATCCTTCCCTTCCGACAGCATGAGATGCAGTCTTCGAGGACGCTGATCCGCTCTGACGTCATGTCACTGATCACATTTGGTGGGACGCCGTACACGGATCACGACCGCACCGTGAGCACCAAAGTCTACTACCTTCCCGACATCGCTTCCCGCCAATTTAAAGAGCTGACAGAGATGGAGAGCGGTTGCAGCCACGCTTGCGTCGCCGTTCTCGACAACTTTGTGTATGTCGTCGGAGGTCAGCATTTACAGTATCGCAGCGGAGAGGGGGCGGTCGACAGCTGCTTCCGATACGACCCTCATCTGAATCAGTGGCTGCGTATTCAAGCCATGCAGGAGGCTCGCATCCAGTTTCAGCTCAACGTACTGAATGGACAGCTGTATGCCACAGGGGGGCGTAATCGATCCGGCAGCCTCTCGTCGGTTGAGTGTTACTGCCCAAAGAAGAATGAGTGGACTTGTGTGGAACCATTAAAACGCAGGATTTGGGGTCATGCGGGGACAACCTGTGGGGATAAGCTTTACATCTCAGGTGGTTACGGCGTCTCCCTGGACGACAAGAAAACCCTCCACTGCTACGACCCGGCGTCCGACCAGTGGGACTTCAAAGCTCCCATGAATGAACCCAGAGTGCTGCATGCCATGATCAGCACCAGGGAACGGGTTTATGCCCTCGGTGGCCGCATGGATCACGTGGATCGCTGTTTTGATGTGCTGGCGGTGGAGTATTACCTCCCGGAGAATGATCAGTGGACAACCGTCAGCCCCATGAGGGTGGGGCAGTCTGAGGCCGGCTGCTGCTTACTGGACCAGAAGATCTACATTGTCGGCGGCTACAACTGGCACCTGAACAACGTCACAAGCATCGTGCAGGTGTACAACACTGAGACCGAAGAGTGGGAAAGGGACTTGCACTTCCCAGAGTCCTTTGCTGGCATCGCTTGTACACCCATTATACTTCCACAAAACACCACACAACGCTAAGTATCTGACCTGTCAACTGTGAACATCTGATTCCATGTGCTCTTCTATCTGGTGAACATCATGTGAACTACTTTGTCCCTGGTGCGTGATTCATTAGAGAAACAACCTGAACACCCACTGTGGGCTGTTATTTTCCACTCATCACCAGGAGGCGCTGTGGTACAGTAACAACATTAACGCGAAAACAGTGGATGTTAAGTAATGTTTAGTTTTCACATAGGAAGGAACTAAAAGGTCCTAGACTTTTCTTCAGTGTTTGACCTTTTTGATGTGTCGATGCACCTCACTGAGAAGTCTTTATTGAGTCAATGATCAGAATTTTCAGTCGGTATTTTCAGTTTTTTTGTAATTACACTTCACTCCTTACATAATTTGGTTGAACCAGATGTTATAAAATGTTCCAAATTCAATCATTAAGATTTATAACTTACAAATCAGGAGTTTTATGTCTATATTTCACCAAATTAAGTCTTTTTTTTTTTTTTTCAATTTAAGCAGCGATCAGTCATGAGAGTCACCTCTGAAAGTAACTAAAATCTCTTTTTTGGGTGAGTTGACGTCTTGATTTTATTTTATTTTTTTATTTTTCCTTACAAAGGTGCAAATAGACACAACCTCTTAACTGTCGGACATTTTGATTGTACAGGATTTTAGCCGTTGTGATATTTTTTGATTCTTTGCTTGTTATAACATTATTATTATTTTAACACAAAAGAACACAACTACTGAAAACCTTACTGTTTTATATGCTCATGTCTTCTCAGATCTTCTTGCCACTGACTACATATCATTGCACAGTAATGATTGCACAAATACACACGAACAGCGGATGTTTTAACTTTGAGTGGGTTATTGCACAGTGTATTAATGATGGCCACTGCCCTTGTGCTTTCCTAAGCCAAACCCCCCCACTGACACACTAACTGTTTTCTGTGGACGTCTTCCGGCAGCTACATAAATCATTCATGTGTTTGTCTGCTGGAATGTCATCGTGTTAAACAAATGCTGCAGTTCATCATGTTGACATTATATGCATTTGTTTCTTTGGCCGACACAGAAACATCAAACCCTGCTGTGGGAAGTGAAATTTTTGAGATACTGCCCTTTACAAAAGTACGAAAGATAATCAGTTGGTCATTACTCAAACAAGGTGAGACTGTATTTATTATGACCGCATTCCTGCACTTTTCAGAGCAGTATTAATCAGACGTGTGATTCTGCTGCTAAAGCTAAAGATGTAATGTACAAGGAATAGGAAAGTTCTCGTTTTCCTGGTTAAATGTGACCATCTCCTCGATGTCGAGAACGTGTTGAACCCTGTTTGCCTTAGTGTGTTGTCGTTCAAGTCTTATACCTGTACCTGTAAAAGCACATTTTGATTTAAGTGCAATATAAATGAAACTGCTGTAGTCAAAGGGGAATGTAGACATTTGTGTAGCTTTATGTGCATCCTTTATTAAAGGTGTATTATGTTTAAAAAAAAATAAGTTTGAGGTGCTGCCGTTTTGTGTGCTGATGCCTTTTTACAACATGTTTTGTGAAGAACTGTGTTACATCATACCCACGTTCATAAAGATGTCATCACAGTACATTAAAGTTGCAATGCGTTCTCATTTTTTAAGAAAACCACCTTTTTTCCTTTTTAATTATTTGATTATTTACAGGATCTACACTCTCCATTGAATCTGACACTGGAAGACTAAGACAGTTTTGATTATAAGAAAAACAAATCACATCACATCTGTTATAAGGATCTTAAACACCAGAGGCTCAGAAATGTGGAGGTTTTCAACTGGTTATTAACCCATGAAGTTATTTCAGAGTAAAATGCACACACTGTGATCCACAAAAAAGTGTAAATCAGCTGCATATTTTGTAAATTTTTTAAAATGAAGTGCATATTTTGTTTAGTTTATCATTATTAATTAGTACTTATTACTTGGATCATTTTTATGCTAATTTAATGCATTTTTTAAATGGCTTTTGTTTATTATTTTGTTTTATTGATAAGTTTGCTCGTTTTTTTCCTGAGATTATTGTTGTTATTAATTATTATTATTATTATTTTATTATTATTATTATTATTGTTGTTAATTTCATGGTAGAATGTTGCATTTAATTAACAGTTTGTTAATGTATAGATAGAAATACTGTCTAATATAGTGCTGAACTTGAACTAATGCTTTCATTTTTCTCAAGTGGAATGTTTCCATATGCCAAAGTATCATAAAAGTTTATTTCCTTTGTGTTCTATATTACCTATGATATGACAGACATATTACATACAAGAACAAACAAAGAACTTTTTGCTTTTGGTGGACTCCAAAATAACAAAACTCTCTCCTGTTCCATTTTATGTGACTATAAACCAGACATTTTATTGTAACCAGCATCTATTTGAACTTAAGTAAATAAGGAGTAAATCTTGGTCTTCTGGTTATCAAAAAAAAATCAACATGAATATATATGAAGGAAATGTTCTAAAAATGTGCCTTCTCTGACCAAAAGTACAAACCCAAATGGTACCAATTCTAAAAGCAGGTCCTGTCATCAAGAAAGTGGAACTAATAAATAGCTGGGATATTTGCATGAAATTACATATTTAGGAAATAAACAACAACAAGAAACCAAACCAAATGTAGTAATCCTTTAGCTCCTGGAAAAAAAATTGAGGTTAAGTGAATTGTATATGTTTAGCTTAAGGGTCGTATCGCACCAACCCAAACAGCCTGACCACTTTATATTCAAGAGTTCATATGTATAAAGAGTTTTTTTTTTCTTATTTCACTATTGTTACATTTTTATTATGCCTTGTAGATGACTCTGATTCAAACATAGATTTAAATCTGCACCTGTGCAGGTAAACGGCCCTATATCTACCTGTCTTTCAATCTGTGATTGCTTGTTGAATGTTACTCCTGTTAACTGTGAAATTTCCCAATGGTGGGATAAATAAAGTCTTATCTTATCTTATCTTATCTTATCTTATCTTATCTTATCTTATCCTGGAGTACAACAGTTTTTAAAAGGAGTAAAAGTAAGTTTTGTGTTACTCTAAGACTGTATATCACAACAGATTCATGTGTAAAAGGGAACTGGACCAAAATAACATCATGACCACCATCAGTGTTCCAGAAATGTTATTATTATCATCAGCGGCGGCGTCGGTGCGTCATGACGACACTCAAAAGGCCCGGCGTGGTGCGTAACGTGACATTCCATTGAGAAGAAGAGGGAAAGATGGCGTCCTCTAACAATCCTCGCAAATTTAGCGAAAAAATCGCTTTGCATAATCAAAAACAGGCGGAGGAGACAGCGGCGTTTGAAGAAGTGATGAAAGACTTGAACATCACCAGGGCTGCACGGGTGAGGCGTTCAAGGACCGGCTGTTTACGTTATGTTGCATCGTTGTTTGGCAGCCAGCGAGCGCTGCGGAGATAAATCTGAAGGATGGGGATGCTAAACAGCTCAAGTTAATAACGTCCTTAGCTGTATCACTGCAACACCACTTGATTGGGTTCCCACGCTGGCTGTTATTAACACCCAGGAGTAAATAAAACCGTACGATACCTGGTGTGCACTGTCAACTAGCATTAGCGTAGCTAGCTTGTTGGTGAATTATGTTCACCTGTGCTCCGTCTGTGTCGGTTTCATCAGACACTGCTGTCATTTTAACAGCCAACAAACACCCTGAAATGTAAATCACTACTACATAATCTGCGGGGTTGCGTTACAGATCAATTATGCAGCACTGGCTGAGTTTAGTTGGAGATAAGTGACATTTAAGGCTTTATGAAACCGTTTCCAGCTGCGATGTGAATAAACCGTCACTACCTTAACGTTTACATCCTCTGCACACAACTGGTTTATTATTTTAACAACCACACTTAACCAGCAGACTCTTAGAAAATGAACCAGTTTCGGACAAACACCGTGCTTATTCCGTAAATAATCTGTTTAATCCAGTCTAACATCAAGACATGGTGCCATTAACTTCTCTCGTGTCAGTTTAGTTTAAGGTCATTTCATGTCAACTCACCCACATTTCTGAGGTTTTTCCAGGTCATCACATGGATTACCTTGAAAAACATCATGTAAAATTTATATGAGCTTGGAAATCGTATAACTTCTCAAAATTCTTCAAGTTTGTCCCTTTTCTTCATTGTTGTGGATCTGTTTGTGTGTCTAAACCTCAGCAGCTGTTCAATGTTCCACTGGATAGAGTTGAAATTTGTACAGAAAATCCTACAAATGCTCAGGATAATGTGCAACTTAAGTTCTTCTGTATAATAGAATGCAGTCAGTGATCAAATGAATGAAATTAGATGATTCCCTTACCTATTCGTTTGCACTTCTTTAAACCTAGATATTACTGTAGTTTTATTGTTGTTCTTATCGATAAGTTATTTGCACTTACATCAAATCATTCATTGGGCTCTAAAACTTAGCTGCAGACGTGAAAACCTATAACTGGCATGTGCTTGGAGGATTGTATATGAATTTGCTTGAGACTTCTTTGCATCAATGTGTTATAAATATGTTGTTATTCTCCATGATCTTTTAATAATCGATGTAGTGAATAGAGGTTCCGCTTCTGCAAGTAACATGGCATAAAGTCAAAGTATTCAGGATTCAATAATGGGGTAAAATCAATTTTTGGAGGACGACTTAGATGCTACTTTTACTATTTTACAAGTTTGCAGAAGACTGAGGTGCATGATTGTTGATTTGAGAGGTCCGTGGCAAGAAAATGTCATGCTTTACAAAAATAAATCAGTAATTTATGTTAAGTTTTGGGCCATTTTTATTATCACATGTATAAAATTTTTTGAAAGCATCCAAAAAGCTTCTAGCAAAAGCCACTTTAGTTGGTTTTGATGCAGTCAAAGTTGATTTCATTGGAATATGGCTTAGGTGGTACTTAAAATGGCATTGATTTTTCATATATTGAGCATATCGCTGTCACTGTTTATCAGTACTAGGGTTT
Organism: Ostorhinchus rueppellii; assembly: GCA_030068375.1. NCBI lineage: Eukaryota > Metazoa > Chordata > Actinopteri > Kurtiformes > Apogonidae > Ostorhinchus > Ostorhinchus rueppellii. The sequence continues at coordinate 10,322,526 of JAQQZY010000020.1, read as the reverse complement.
TTTTCGACAATTGCGAGGCTTTGGAGCTCTAAAATGTAAAGAAATGTAAAGAATTGAAGTTATGCAATGCATTATCTTTAAAATTTGTTGGATGTTCAATAATTATAACTAAATCCTGCAGAAGAAAGAAGAATTGGAGAGTTGTAGACACAGGGAATTAGTATTGCCAGTACAGTTAGAGGATTTACTTTATTTATTTTGAAAGAAAAATCCATGACACAAAATGATCAGGTTATTTGAGTAGCTGTGAAATGACCCTTAAGCTAAAAATATCATAAAGTCCATTGAACTTTTCAATGTTTTTGCCAAGATAGAGCCATAAAATTATCTCTGATATGTATTACCTTTAGTACATATCATTGTTCTTTTACAGTTGGTACCTTATTGGTTTTGGACTTTTGGTACAAGAGAATATAATCTTTTGAATCCCTCCTTCATACTCAAATGTTGTGATTAAGGGTGGAAATAAATGCACTTCATCGAGCTAATAAAGTCTAAATAGTATAAAGTTATTGGAAGATCCCAGTTATGGTGAAGTTTCTAGTGACATAAAACAGTATGGAAGACAGTTTTGATATTTTAGAGTCCCTTTTTTGTTCTTAAAAATATTAAATGTATAAATCTTTTGCCAATTAAAATCCTCTTGATCAACTAATTAATTATTCAAGTAACGATTTCCACTCTGTTAACCGAAAAACTATGAACACCCTGTTGCCAGGAAACTGTGCTAATTGTCAACCCTGTGGTTCTTGTGTTTTTCTGGAAATGATGCCTACTTACCATGCGCTGTGTCACTGTAAACCTGAGCTGAGCTGCCAGTTACTGCAGGAAACAAACCCATTTAACTCAATTATTAGTCAGTTTGTGGACTCTGCCAGATTTCTTTGTGTTACCATTCAAACACCGTCCATTGCATTTGTTCAGATCACCGTTCATTGTCCACCTCTCCAAAGTAGACACAAGACGACTATGAGTGAAATGTCTGTGTAATAACATACGTCTGTGACTGCTCCTGTATCCAGACTCGTGGTTATTGGTCAGTTGTGCTACTTGGAAAGTCTTGAGTGTAAACTACTCAACATTCAGGTGTCATCTACATCTGCTGATGTGACGTTTTTATTTATNNNATATATACACGTATGTCATGAAAGATGTTGTCTGCCTCTCAAGTGTACGTGAACGATCCACCTCTACCGGTCTCACCATGTTTCATCCGTCGATTAGTTGACTCATTTTACATTCTCCTCTGTGGACCGGCAGGCGTCACTCATTTTTAGCATCATTTTTTGTTGTGTACCAGATCAATCATTCACTCATGCTTTCATGCAATTTTACTTTGCACAGTTGCAGTTACAGAAGACCCAGTATTTGCAACTAGGGCAGAATCGTGGACAGTACTATGGAGGCTCACTGCCCAATGTCAATCAGATTGGAAATGGCAACATTGACCTGCCTTTTCAGGTGAGCCCCTAGCCTCTCTCAGCTGGTAAATAAACGGTGTATTCTCTTATTCTTTTGGTGAACAATTGGCCTAAAGTTGAGCATTCCTGCTGAAGCAATCGAGGAAGGTGTTTCAGGCTTATCCTGGGCTTTGATGGCTCAAGTCTGTTCAAAAATGACCTGCAAAAAAGGATTCATCCAGGTTCAGCAGAGAAAGGAAGCCACAAGTTAACTCCAAGGATACCATTTCCACCTGCAGTGTAATTTGGTTCCTAAATTTTAAAGTGTACCATTGCTTGTCATGGCTTTCCATCTTTAAGTACATTTGCCAACTCGAGCATCAGTATAGGGGGCCCATGGCTTGACTCATTTTGAAATAAACACATTTGCACCATTAAGACACCTTATTTTTTGCAGTAATACTGTTGTCCGTGTCAGCAGTGAGCTAGGTTCATTGACTTGGTGTGTCTGCTCCAGAACTCGGTGCTGGATACAAGCCGGACAACCAGACACCACGGGCTGGTGGAGCGGGTTTACCGCGAAAGGAACCGCATCACGTCTCCTCACCGCCGGCCCCTGTCGGTCGACAAACACGGACGCCAAATATCCTTTTGTTGGAAGGTTGAGGTTGCGTCGAATGCTTGTGCTTTGAGCTTCTTTAAAGCTGCGTTTGATGTTTGTCACCAATTTTTCATCAAATCTGTAAAACCCTGGTGATGGCCTAAGTATCACGAAGCCCCTCAGGGTGAACAACTTCGAAGTGTACTGCACCACAAACAGTCCATTTGTTTACAAACCAAATCGAAACCTCGAGTTTTTTTTTGGAATTCCATGTAGATGCATTAGAAAGAGGCAATGATTCCATTTCTGTGGGGTTTTTTTTTTTTTTGCTACTGTGGCCATAATGCGTCTACGTGGAATTCTGAAAAAAGACTGTTGAATACATTTCTATAATAAGGCAACACAGTTCCTCCTTTAGTGCAATTATCATAACATTTCTCTATTTATTATTTGCTATATTAATATTTATACTGTGGTTTTAATCTATTGCCTTTTTATGCTTTATTGTCTTATTATTGTTCTGTAGCTGTTGCGATATATTTCTGGCTGCTAAGGTGTTTTTATATTTCTTGTGTTAATGAAATAAGCCAATGAAACACAATTTCATTTGGCATTATATCGTGTTGGTATCGTACCTGAATGACAATAAAGTGAATCTTGAAAAACTCAAGTGACTGTTTTGTTGAGGTTTGGTATGTAAATAAATGGACTGTTTGTGGTGGAGTACATTTCAAAGTTGTTCACCATGAGGGAAGTGATTCAGGTGCATAATCACAGACAGACTAATGGATTCGTGATACTTTGGCTATCACCCAGGTTTGACAGATTTGAAGGAAAAATCATTGACAAACATTATATGCAGCTTTAACCCTATGAAGGAAGTAATGTACACATGAGCCTGTCTACATGCACACTAATAAACTGACCATTATCTGATTTCTGGAGTTGTCAGATTATTCAAATTCACGATTATTCACGTAAACGGCATAATCTGATATGTTTTAACAGAGAACAGCAGTAATCCGATTATGCGATATCAGATTAACACACTTGGATTCTTTCCCTATATTCAGTGTCTTTGTGCACGTTTACAGGTGAATCTGATTTACACAGAATCGTAGAAAATGGAAGTGACGGAATAAAACAGGAGTTGAAGACAGTAATAGAAAGTTTGATTCTACTGTCATCACAAACTTCAAATTGGACTAAAATGTCTAAACAGGGTTTTAAAAAAATATATATATTTCTGAAGTGCATATAAACTCATCAGATCTGATTATTACAGTTATTTTATTAGACCCAGTTATCAGAACGTATGGTCATGTAAACGGGCTCATTGTCTATTTTAGCATGTGGATGCGGTTTCAGAGTTGTGATATATTCAGAATGGGTTCGCCCAGTGCCTACAGTTACTACTTCATATTTATCAAGATTCAGGGTTCTCCCCAGAAATTTATAGTATCCTGGCGCACCCCTCTCCCCGAAAGAAAGTCTGGTGCTAAAACCTCATGATAGACACAACTCCAGGAGATTTCAAAGGAAAAAACAACATGGCACTGGAAAATTGAGCACGTACCTGTAAAACCAACTGTAGATTCAGTAGATTTTAGTAAAATTATTGAGGGGAAAATACAAAAAAAACTGCCCTAAATTTGAAAATGAGCATAGCGGCGCTGAGCTGACCGTATACTGGCGCAGTGCCGTTGTTCCATCATCTGGGGAGAACCCTGAGATTGATAGATGTCACTGGAAAGCCAGTGTTTACACACATTTAATACTTCTAGTGTAAATTCAACCAGAAAGTATGAAACAGTTAATGTTTGAAAACCTCATAGTAAAGTTCTGGAGTTTTATCTTTTCATCTTAGTCTTTTCTCAGATAAAAACAGATATAAAATATAGATTAAAAACAGCAGAAATATTCAGTTGCACACTGTGGCATTAACGGATTCTGAACAAAAAAACACTGAGCCTGTTTACATGATGATTAAAATCTGCTAACTGTTAGTAATCAGATATTTGTAATAATCAGATCTGACTCGTTTACATGCACTTAAATGTCATTATCAAAAACCCTGGTTTAGACACTCCAGTCCATTATGGGATTTCTTTCAGAGTACGTACATACATAGTGGAAGTCGAATCCAACTTCCTGTTATTGTCATCCCCTCACGTTTGACTGGCATTTCTGTTTTCTATGATTTTAATTGTTACACATGCACAGATGTAAAATAATGAAACAAATCAGATTCACCTGTATACTGTACATGCATGAAGACACTCTAGTATTGGGGAGAAATCCAGGTGGGGTCATCGGATTACTGCTGTTATCTGATAAAACACATTAGATCATCCTCTTTACAATCACTTCAATAATCTGATAACTCCTGAAATCAGAGAATGATGGCAGTATTAGTGTGGATGTTAATGGGCTCAGTGTGAATGGAGAGCTTGTTGTTTATGCAAGTGTTCAGTGTACGACGGTGTATTATTACTCTACTGCTGACAGCTTTATTCCTAAAAATCTATTCCATCACTTAGCCGAGACCTTGTTTTTGTTTTTTTTTCAATGTAACTGGATGCTAGTAACTGTTATCTGTTATGTATTAGATTTGTTTGGCTGAAGCTGCCAGGAGGCCTGAAAGTATGGATTAGTTCAGATCTATTTTTCATCTCCTGTCCTTTATTACCCTTAACTACATTCACATTGACAGCTGTCCCTACAGCTCAGTTTACCTCTCCCCACCGCCAGACACAAGCTGGAGAAGGTAAGCCATGCCCCCCCCCTTGCCAAATTGATTAAGACAACCAGGCTTAACGATGGACACAACTCCATTCCAAAAGTAATTAACATTAATCTTGCTGGGAAAAACAAACCCACAACAGACCACACATGGCATAGTGTGCGAGGCTGCGAGTTTTCTTGATCGATGTGATGCTGGTGAACTGAAACCATGTCTGCCCAGGGTGTTTGGCAGCGATTTTTGCTGACATATCATCTTTCCGACACATACAGGACAAACTCAGACTCTGCCTTACATCAGAGCGCTATGAATCCAAAGCCCCAGGAGGTGTTTGCGGGAGGATCACAGGAGCTGCAGCCCAAACGAGGTAATGGAAGATCCAGTTGCAGACACACAAAGCAGCTTTTATTTATTAATGTACAATGTGCCCGATGCAAGCAGCGAACTGTAAAGGACGTGAAAGGGTTGATGTTGGAGAGAAGCTGTGTTGTTGATTTGTAACTGTAGATCTGCACCGTTGGTGAAATATTTATGGAGAAAATGGAAACTGATGCCAGTACAGTACCCTCAGAGCGAAGCTGACTCAGGGTGATCAAGAGGACGGGATCAATAATTCACTGATTATCCATGGATTATGTCTGCGCCCCTGATGTAATGAAACCAAGATTGGCTGGAATCCACTCACTCTGTCTGTCTCGTGGTCACCTTGCTATTTTTAGGCACACAGGAATCTAGTGCACAGCGTTGTATTCTGCATGACTGGCTGGGATATTGATGACTCACTTGTCGTGTTGATTTTTTTTTTTTTTTGTATTGTTGTGCATTTTGTCAAAGCGAGCAACCATTTCTTGCTGTTTCACTAATTAGTACTGCTGCTAACAGTACCTGGGACGGAGAATTCAGAGTCAAACGCAGACAAGGATGCACAGAAACAATTGTGGGAAGACAAAAAGGTACTGTCGAGTTGAATGAAACGGACGCAAAAGAGTTTTTAGAATACATGCAAGTCACTTCAGACAAGTTGCTAATCTGTGTTTGGTCTTCAGGAGGATTCGACAAAGCCAAACACGTGTGATGTCCCAGGAATCAAGTGAGTAGTTCAGGATAAAACTGAAACTGTGTCCACACTGTGGTTCCATTTTTAAATGGATACAGGGTTCGTAGGGTGCTTGTAATCCTTGAAAATACCTGGAAAAGTGCTTGAATTTCAGTTTATGGGCTTGCAATTACAACCAAAGCTACTTACAGAGGCAATGCATGTTGAAAAATAAAATTACATCAAAAAAGAAAATTAGTGGGTGCTCTCACGTAGACTCCAGGTACATTTTTATCTTAATGTTTGGGTCAGTGTGAGTGTGCCTGAAGAACGCCAAGAAGCTTCCCTTTTTTTGGCTAAAACTGTGTTCTCCTTTAATTTCTAAACTTTTTGCTGTAATGAAACCTAGTTTTAGATGTTAATGGCTTAAAATAATGTACATCATTGTGATAAAAAGGGAAATAAATATTCATGGGTGTAGCTGTTCCTGTAGATATGCATTTTTTTTTTTTAAGGTGACGTGCTGAAAAATTTGAAAATGACCCTTAAAAGTGCTTGAATTTGACCTTGAAAAATGTGTCTGAACCCTGTAGATAACATAAAACTAACTCAAACTGAAAAGACTGGAATAGATCTGAACATGTTTATAACCCTGAAAATGTCTACTCACCTCCTATTTAACTTTCGGGGTAAGAACCTCTTTCTGAGTGTAGTTCGGTCCGTTGCCATGGTAATGTTACATGATACTTGTATGGCGTAACCAGAAAGTCAGCCTAAAGCTCAACAAAACCAATTTTTAGAGAACACAACACAATCCAAACGACAAGCACTTCAGTTGTTAAATATCTAAAACAAGAGAACGATGAGACCAGCGCATGTTGTGAATAATTTAATAAAACAACGAACCACTGAGACGAACATTGTAGTGCTAAGCTAACACTACGCAGATCCAACAGTACAAGTATTTATCCTCTACTGATAAAACTCATTGAACAAGAGAAAAATAAATGTTGCATTATGAAGCGATGAGTATGAATGTAGTCTTACCTCTGCTGTTTTCTGATCATAACCTAGTTTTATATGAATGAAATGTAAACATCAGATATGCATTTGATTTAGGAGCATATATGAAAGTGGCCTGGGTCTCATGAAGAAAAAAGTGTTTGTGCCGTTCAGACTATCACATATAGTTGTCGATCTGATGGTCAAAACAGGTTTAAGAAGAAGATGTCTTTTATTGTCACTGCACAATATTTCAGAGCAATGAAATAGCCTTCCAGCCACAACTGAACCAAGATTACATTTAAACACTGGACACACATTGGAGTACAGATGCAGTTGTGCTGACAGGTCGTAATTAAATGCACTCCATGTACAGAGTGGGGAAAAAAGGAAACATTAGGCTTCGAGGTGAGAAAAAAGACAAATTCCGGCCTATAGTTAACACTACAGCTTGGAATTTATGAAAAAAAGCCTCTGTATAAGCTCAATAAAAGACAACAATTACATGTGAGAAGAAGCACGTGTGGGTAGATCGGGGTTGGGCAGAGAGCGTGACCGCCAGTTTCCAGGAGGGGAGGAAAACCCCAGCAGTAACACTTGTACATACACACGTATACTCTTAAATGCTCTTGGTGTGTAATTTAAAAACAACAAACAAACATGTGATTGAATTTGCATTGTTTTTCATTTAGTATGAAAACACATCCCAAATTAATCTCAAAATGAATTTACATGGTTAACAGTGTGAGTGGGTGATGCCACAGTCGGTCTAAGAAAAGGGAAACTCTGGGGTGTCATTGTCTCTGAACGTGTGTGTTTCTGCCACAGCCCTGGGGTTTCCCAACTAAAACCGTGTCAGCAGACTTTGTGAAAGTCTCACTGGAATAGAATGGATGCCAAGTGTAAATGTAGCAAAAAAATTATGCATTTTAAAGCAAATATGGACCAGTGTGGATGCAGCCTTAGTGTTTCATAAAGACGGCCCAGGGAGACTGATGCCGATCTGTTGTGTTGTAGTATTTTCCCGTCTCCAGACCAGGAGTTGAACCCGTCCGTGCTCCCAGCTGCTCACAACACCGGAGGGTCGCTGCCTGATCTCACCAACATCCAGTTCCCTCCTCCGCTGTCCACGCCCCTGGACCCCGAGGACACCGTGGCCTTTCCCTCCCTCAGCTCCTCCAACAGCACAGGCAGCCTGACCACCAACCTCACCCACCTGGGCATCAGCGCCGCCAGCCATGGTAACGCAGGAGGGGGCAGGGAACATCAGCCAGCCAGGCCTCACAGATAGACGGCTCTGTTAGATAAGAGCAGGGGTGTCAAACATCCAGCCCATGGACCAAAAGTGACCCACCAAAGGGTCCGATCTGACCCGTGGGATGTGTTTCTGAAATGCACTTTCAGCCCAATTTAATCTCACATGTGCCAGACCAGTAAAAAAAAAAAAACAGAATAAGAACCTAGAAAAGTCCAAGTTTTTCTCTCTAATGAAAAAAGTAAAATTACATGACAATGTTTACTTTAACAAATTATCATTTCACAAAAATGTAAATAACCTGAACAAGTATGAACAATATGGAATGTCTTAATAGAAATAAGTGCAGTTTGACCAGTATTCTGCCTGTTGTTAAATGTATTTGTTGATCTGCTGTGATCTGTAAGTGGTAATACACACGTCTAAATGATAAACTGAAGAATTTTTATTGTTAAAATTGGTTGTTCGTGTGATTGACACTTTTAATAGTTTGTAGATGTAAGCATTTTCATAATGTAACTACATTTTTGTTTCACTCTAAAACATAGAGAAAAGTTTAAAGTTGTTATTTTACTGTTCCTGCCCACTTTAGGTCCAAAAAAATTGAGCTGAATGTGTGAATTAAAATGAGTTTGACACCCCTGGATTAGACCATGAACAACGTACACTGCTCAGCCAAAAAACAGTCACACATGTAATATTTGACTGCACCATCATTGTTTTTGTTTTTGTTTTTTTTTTAAATTAAAGTTCACTGGATTTAACTCGGTAAATAGTTCTGATCCTTCCATGGGTAAATCCTGCAGTGGTTCATAATGTTGGAGCTGGAACAGGTTCTTGAACTCTAACTGCAGTGAGTGTCCTCTCATGTCTAATGTCCAACAGATTGGACAATGAAGGACTGATCAGGACCATCAGGTATGTGACAGAATGGTTCAGGGAGAATCAGACATCATTTCCACACATGGATTAAACAACAGAAAGTCCAGACTCTAATTCAGGATGGGATGAAGCGATGCACTGGACTGATTCTACATCATCAACAATCAGAAATTAATGCAACTATGGATGAAAAAATCTAAACCTTATTGTGACAACACAAAAAAAAGTTGCAAAAAAGTTGTGACCATGAACGTCTCCTTTAATCAAAACCAAAGGTGGTGCAGTCAAATATTGCATGTGACTTTTTTTTTGGCCAGGCTGTGTATAACACACAAAGAATCATGGATAAGGAGACATTCATGTACAAAATGTCCATCGTTCCGGAGTATCTTCAGTCAGATGCACTGTGGGAATATTAGGATGCATTATTTAACTGGTTTATTCGGCCTGTATGTACCCCCTCCAGTGTAAACACATAGAGCGTTGGCATCTGTGCGTAGTCTGGACCAGCAGGCTGCTGGCTTCCTTTTCCTCATTTCCAAAGCAGGTCTGTTTTTTTCTGAGCCGATGATCTGTTTTGGCTCGGCAGCATCAATTAGTCACAGCCTCTCATATTTATCTACTTAATGTGGACAAACCGGTGCTACAGAAGTGTTTCGAACTGTGTAGAAGGTAGTCCAGTTGATGTTGTAGTTGGAACCTCACACGTTCTAGGGATGATGGGAGTTCTGTTCAGGTTCTCTGTTGTTAATCTAATTTTAACCAGGTTTTAAAATTACATCATTTTGATTAGTTGAGTATTTATTATGCATTGACGGATGGATAGTATTTATTTTTAATATTTATTCAAAGGTCGTCTTAAATGGCGTATTCATCAGCGCATTACAGCTGCTTTCTGGTACCATTTCTGTTCTTTAGAAACTTGCTCAGTGACGAAAAAACAAAATTGCCTTCTGTGTTACTCATGTATTTTGTGACTAGGGTTGCCAACCGTTCATTGAAAACCAGAATCGTCCTGTATTTAGAAACACAAGTACGTGTCCTGTATTGAGCTTAGAAGGTTATTGGGCCAGCCAGCTTTGCCAATGATGTGTCCCTTTATATATTTTTTAGGGAGTTGGCAACCCTAGTCCCTTGTAGGCTCAATATGGGACGTGTACTTTTGTTTGTAAATAAAGGACGATTCCGTTTTTCAAGGGATGGTTGCCATTCTATTTGTGACTCATTGCACATGTGGACCAGCATTTCATCTATTTTCCCTAATTGCACCAATGGGTGCTCAGATGGTACATTGCGGTGATCTGGCAAATTTTAGAGTTGTTTTCTTTTTTTAGTGTCCAGAAGATATAGATTGTGAAATTTCTGTGATCAAACTGAAAATAAGCAGTCATGTCTGGCCAGTACCTGCAGTACTGTGACTGTCCACTAGGGGAAAAGGAGCTGTATCCAGCTCTGTATTTACATCATGAATTGTAACATTGTTTTGTTGTTTTTTACTGTTTACAATGTCTCTAATTCTCCTACAACAGTAAAACAATTTATTATTTTTATTCACTGATTTATTTCTGTTTTGTGCTCCAGGGATCCCTCCCTCTCAGCCCAACATGACTGTAACGGCACAGCGCCGGCAGCCCCCAGTGGTGCCCCTCACCCTGACCTCTGATCTGCACCTACAACAGTCCCCTCAGCAGCTCTCACCCACCCTGACCTCCCCAGTCAACATCACACAGGTAAAGGACTCAGTTAAATATTATAACATCTGGGTTTTAGTGTTGAAACGGCTCATTCTGAATATACATCAGAAGTTTTTTGTCAGTTTGCTCGGTGTACAAATCAGATATCTGCCTCTTTTTCATGCTAAGACAGAAGTGCATATCTAAAAGAAAAACACTGTGTGTCCAGATTGAGAAAGGCACCAACCACAGGCAAAGCACCATTAGATAGGTCCAAAGTTGTCACGTAGCACTTGAAAACCCACAAAACCCAAAATCCATGCCAGTGTATTTACAAAAGTTGGGTGTTTTCAAGTGCTACGTGTTGCTCCTATCTGGCGGTGCTTTGCCTGTGATGAGGCCGAATATAGTTCCAAGTAAATATCTGCCCAGGTAATAGCCTCGTTCGATTTTGCATAATGATTTGTACTCGTTCTGAACACACGGCTCCCAAGATATATTGAGAAAAAAATGTAGATGTCTCAGTCACTTTTTTCGGAGGACATGCTAACTGACACCATTGGTTTACAGCAACTGTGCTAAGCTAAAGCTAAAAGCGCTGGTCCCAAAGCAGGACGATGCTTGGTAAGATTTTAACTCTTTTGTTTTGTTTGTTTCACTGTTCTAACTCGGGGAGTGACCGAGACTGGCTGACTTTCATGTTTGGGTATCTTATTCCTTTAAATACATAAAAATCTAGGACCAGGACTTTTTGATGCAGCCTCTACTGGTTGTCAGCGGTATTACACTCTAGTATACTCCTGCACTGTGTTTATTTTAGAGTCTTTGCCCCTTAAACAGTCATGTCCCTTTACCAGTGTACCACTACAGTATGAATTATATGTGTGTGTGTGTGTGTGTGTGTGTCCTCAGGCCATGCCAACTGAGTCACTGACCCTGGAGCAGCAGCTGGCCCAGTACCCCCTGTTCAACCAGCTGACTGCTCAGGCCCAGGCTCAGCTGCTCAGTGACCTCCAGAAGCAGCAGCAGACTCTGCCTCAGGGCATCCAGCTCATCACCTTGCCAGCTCTGGCCTCCACTGGTACAGCCTCCGCCACCGCTAGCAGCCCCTCCCCCGACAGCCAGACCACCGCCAGCATCAGCATCGGCTCGGTAAGGCCCCGTGCTGTCTGCTCACAAACCCAAGTACAAACACAACTAATCCGATGAACTGTATGGGATCATTTTGCTTATTCATTTTCCCACCCTTAAAGCTCTGAAAGTAGTGAATCTGAATACATCCTCAGTAAATACCCTCACATCCTTTTATGCTTCTAGACTTTTACATTGATTTTTTTTTTTTTTTTAAGTGATTTATGTAAGGAAGAGAAACACATACTTACTGTTGACAGTTGCCACAGCATGTCTTTTTCCCAGTGACCTTTTAAACCCAGCAGTTCCGTAGAGGCTGATGTTCTCACTTTGTAACATGACAGATTGGCAGCAATTCAGCACCTGCTGCTGTTGTTTGAGCTTTTTGCGGGCCAAGGCATTTTAAAACTTTCACTATAACAAAAGTATTGGGACACATTGAATTCCGGTGTTTATTTTCTAATGGGTCTGAGACACAACACAGTAATGATAAATGTCATGATATAGTTTTATATTGTGATGAATATCCTTGCATTGCATCCCTCAACATTGAATTAGTTTTTTTTTTAATCCATGACTGTGATTTTAAATGTTCTACCTCTAAATTTCTAAAATATTTTTCATGCTCTGACTGTAAATAATCATTAATTAAATAATAATTAACCATCTACTTTCTTCACATCTCACTTGGAAAGAAGAATCTCTCATTAAACTTTATGGAAATATTAATATTTTTATCTCAAATCAGTATGAACGTCTTATAGCTGTAAACATGATGTGTCCCAATATTTTTTTTCCATATAATTTAAAACCAAGCACAACTAACCAATTTAGTGATACTTATCATAATTTAAAAACCACATTATGACATTTGTCATTATTGTTTTTTTTTAGCCCAGACCCCTGTTTGGAAGGAAACACGCAATTCAACTTCCCAATACTTGTGTCCATATAGTGTAGTATTGTTTGCTGATATAAATATTTTCTTACTATACATTAACTTCAGTCTCCAAACATTCCTGACACATAATCCAAACGGCCCCAGTCTCTGTTGGTTTGGTGGTGGTGGTTAATTTCCCCCCCTGTGTATATGAAACATAAGCCGAGGCCTCAGCTGATGCTCTACATCCCGGTCTTTGAGGTTTCTTGTGTGACAGGCTTGAAGCGTAGTTCTAGCTAACCCTCTTCCCTCCAACAGTACCGCAATCAGACTGGCTCACCAGCCACTCAGTCTCCAACCTCCCCAGTCTCCAATCAAGGCTTCTCCCCCGGCGGCTCGCCTCAAGTAAGGGCCCACCCACCGAGCTAGCTGCTTTCTGGGGAAAAGCTAACTGTAGATGAGTTAGGCTGCTTTTCATTCTTTGTACCAGCAGTTAACCACTCATGGTGTCAGCAGCTGCATAACTCATTCCTTCATCGCCACTGTCTCTGTTCACTGTGTGCATGACGGCATAGCAACAGTTTGTTGGTGGAGGCCTTCATCATTTCTTATTTTTAAAAACATCAGTCTGTCGGTGCACTTAAGTGACGCCTTCCTAGTTTTTCTTGCTCTTGTTTGACGATTCAGTGCTGTCCTCTGTGGTTGAGCTTCATTGTGATCCCAGTCAGTGGACAGCTGCCGTTTATTCCTGTTCTGTAAAAGAAAACATGATTTCTCGCTGTTATTTCACACAACTTTGCACGTTTTCTGCACTTATAACTAAAACACCTCTCCTGCACTTATAACTAAAACACCTCTCCTGCACTTATAACTAAAACACCTCTTAACTAATAGATTTTTTTATGTTTAGGTTTTTATGGCCTAATTTTGAAATAATTTTATGTGCTTGACTTAGTGCTGACCGTTAAACTTTCTTTCCGTCGTCCTCGCAAACATTAATCAGCGCAGATGGGACGTTTTATGAACTATCAGGATCAGCAGAATCTGGCAGCAGCGGTTAATATTTTACATCTAAAGTGTAGCTGCTGATTTTGAGGAAATGGGAATAAAATTGGCCAATTAATCATTCACCGCGAATAAAAACTCAGCAGTAGACTTCCATGAAGGAAAATGATTTTAGTTGCGTTTGAGGCATGCATTCACACTCCGGAAGCAAATTTATCTAATGGATTCCTGAGCCTCATGTCCTTAGATTAGAAGCAATTCTGTCGATAATTCACGTTACATTGTCATTCCAGCATTGAACAGTATTGTCTCAGATTGTCCTCATATCAGACAGGCCTCAGAATGATTGCTTTTATACTTAATCATGTGTATAAAAGAGATTCCTGTAGTCTGAACTCTTTTTACATCTACACTTTCCATACACATGAACTAAGCAGGTCATTTGTAGCAGTGAATATCTGAAGCCTCTCTATTATCAGGTGAAAAACTACTGATGTTTTATAAATGTGTGTTCATAGATCGTGGTTTAGAAGTGGTTAAAATGCAGTCTTTAAGCCACAACTACATGACACTGTCACTGAAACCCATTGGAAACCTGGTAAAAACTATTGATTGCTTCTTTTGCATTAATCCAGAATGTTCACCAAACGATTGTCTGCAGTCAGTGAGTCCAGTCCAGTTTAGACTGTAGTGCATGATTACACCTGAAGGCCATATTTAAGACCAGATTATAGTTACTAATAGAATAGGGGAATCAGGATCGCTGCTGTTTCTTTTTAGCAGCAGACACTTAAAGTACGAAAAAGACCGTACAAAAATATAACACACATTCTACTGTAAAATATTGACGGTGTACAAAACTAAAAGAAATATTAAAATATACAAAAAAATAGATCAGGGGTGTCAAACATGCAGCCCAGGGGCCAAATCTGGCCCTCCAAAGGGTCCAGTCTGGCCCACGGCATAAATGTGTGAAATCTAAAAGTTATACTGAAAATATGAACAATCAGTGGCTTCAAAATAATTTAAATTTAAGTTCCACATACAGACCAATTAGATCTCAAATGGGTAGAACCAGTAAAATATTATCATAACCTATAAATAATGAGATCCACAAATTTTGTCTTTGTTTTGGTGTAAAAATAAATAAATAAGGGTCACAGGGGTCACATGGAGCCTATCCCAGCTACTGAGGGCGAAGGCGGGGTACACCCTGGACAAGTCACCAGTTCATCACAGGGCTGACATATAGAGACAAACAATCACT
>JAQQZY010000020.1:10281974-10294484 GCA_030068375.1 Ostorhinchus rueppellii | reverse complement strand
CGTTTTGGTTTTAATTCAACCAATAGTTTTGCTGCTTCAGTGTAAACAAACAAAACGAACCAACAGCAGACCCCCCCCCCCCCCCGCCCCCCCCCTTCAGAGGGCAGGGTGATGAACTTTATTAACTAAACCAGCTCAGGGCCACGCCTATAAAACTGGATTTTCTTCTTCACTTTGAATAGAAACACTTCCTGAAATAGTGTTAGGCTTGAAGGGGCTCACGTCTGCCATCTGCTGGTAGGAGGCGGTAACGACATTAGACAACTCCATCTAGAACTACGATCCATTTAAATCAGTTCTGTTTGTTGCAAAACTGCGACTTTGGTGCTTAAAGGGTTAACTATCCTTTTAAAACAAATAACAATAAAACCCTCTATTTTCCAAACGTCAAATGCAAGAAGGAAGAGAATTAAACTAAACTATCTGAATGAACATCCTTTTGATTCTCACACAAAGCTGGATTTTTCCGTTGAATCCCATGTGATCATTGTGGACAGGTTCTGTGTTTCTGGAAGTTTTTCTCGTTCCTGACGGAGCTGAACGTCACTAACTCTGGTGCCGTTTGAGCTCGTCGAACCTGTCATGTCCGTTCTGTTCTTCATCAAACCGAATACTCTCACTGACCTTGTACATAAGCTATAGCTGAAACAAAATGCATGACTTTACTGACAGTCAAAACCTCTAAATGAAGGCCTTCTCTAGCTGCGCAGGTTTGATTTGTGTAACATACGCTGCCACAGTCTAATGGATGCATGTGTGGTTCCTCCTGTGCCACAGTTAACTCCTGTTACGTGACTCTGTTACCTCCATCTCTGTAAAATGCTACTTCACGAATGATAAAAGAATGTATTTTTCGCGGCAGTGTCCTCGTTTTAGCTACAACACCTGACGTTCACAGCTTCTGGGTCAGAGTGGACTCCTCCCCCTTCATCTTCTTCTCCTCTTTTCTCCGCCTCCATTCTTCACTTATCCCTTTTCCATCTGGAGATTCAGGACTCGCTCGTCCAACTTTGACCTATTCGTAGCTTCTCCTACTCGCTCTCTTCCTCCTTCATCTTCTTTCTCCTCCTTCAGTTCCTCACTCGTCCAACTCTACCTACTTGTAGCATCTCACCTCCTCCTTTCCTCCTTCTTAATCTTCTCTTCCTCCTCATCTTCTTCACCTTCCTCCTCTTCTTCCTCCTTCTTCCCGTTCTCACTTGTCCAACTCTGCTTGTAGCATCTCGCCGCCTCCTCCTCCTCTTCCTCCATCTTTTCCTTTTGTCATCTTCACCTTCCTCCTCTTCCTTCTTGCGCCTCCATCTTCACCTTCCTCCTCCTCCATCTTTTCCTCTTCCTCCTTCCTCTTCTCTTCCTCCATCTTCTGAACCTTCCTCCTCTTCTTCTTCTTCCTCCTCCTTCCTTTCCTCACTCGTCCAACTCTACCTACTTGTAGCATCTCACCTCTTCCTCCTCGATGTCAGCTCATTCTCTTTGGCTTTTTGGGACAAACTATAGCAGGTGGACGTCCTCTGAAGCTTCTGCATGACGTGATAATCTCTGGTATCAGACTCTGGTCCCATGTTCTATGTTGGACTCTGGTTGAAGTGGAATGTGTTTCCAAACATCACATTCAGATATGATTGGGTTTTTTTTTTCTGTTGTTGCCTCATGTCAGGTTGTTGGACTGGGTAAAAGTGTAATCCTGTTCCCTTTCTTTTTGTTTTCTTTTTTGTTTGTGTTTTCGTCGTGCACAGTTTAGTCCACTAGTTGCTTCGCACTTTATTTGTGACGTCCTGGCTTTGAACAGGGCCCGTTCTGCCCAATGTGAATGCTGACTGTTTCACACCAGATGAATTCTCCGGAGATATTTTCATGTCAAAGAGAAAAAAAAAAAGATGAATTCTCTATTTTCCTTTGTAAACTATATTTTGGCTTGTCTTGTTTTTTTATCTGTGAAGATTTTAGGAGATGCAAAACTAGAAAGGGCTTACTCCAGGGCAGCTTACGCTCTCGTGTTGGAAAGGAACGGCGCTCCGAATGTATTTCTTTGTTGCTATTTTTTTTTTTTTTTCACCCTTCGTGGAAGTTCTCGTTCCTGCCGATCAGTGGGACGAAGCCTTAGTAGTTTGTAGCAACATCTGAACACTAACAGAGCAGTTTGACTCCGACTCCATAAACTGCCACCTAGTGGACGGTCGTCCCACTGCAGGAAATGAAGACGATATGTTTTGGACATTTTCAGATCTGAGGGATGAGTTTTAGACGCCTCCGTTACTGTTACACCAGAGAACTCAACTGGAAATGTTTAGAGTCGCTGCAGCTACTGCAAAACAAAAACTTTACAGTAGAGCTGGGTGATGCAGCCAAAAACTTCAATAGGCGATCTAGAGAACTCTAAATAAGTGTCAAATCATTATTTTCGAAACCAGGCAGTTAAACTACTCTAAAAGCTGAATCTGAGACATAAAGTTGCAGCAGGATATTATAGAAAATGACCTGATCTAGTTTATTTGCACGTTGTCCTGATTTTAAAAATTTATGAAATTGGTTAAATTATTTTTAAGACAAAATTCACCTGTGCTCATGAAGAAAATAGTTAAATTTCATGAAAGAGACAGAAACTGATACAAAAGATCCAGTAAAACACACGCCTGCGTTCTGATGTGACTTTATTATGTTTTTATTTCGTATTTGGCTCATTTTAATTTGAAACCAGATAAAATTATTAAGACAAAATCTATGGAAAAACTCAAAATAGTCAGTCACTTGAGTTGAAGAAGTTGCACTTAAATTATTCACAGAAGAAGAAATCCACATGATAAATGATGTAAATATCACAACTAAAGTAAAACCTGTCGTCTCTTATTATTTCATTTTATTTTGATGAAAACATGCCTGATGTCTCTCACTTCATTTTACTCTGTTCATTTTTTTTCTAAAATCATTTGTAAAAGATGAACACAAGCAATGAAGTCATTAGTTCTTTTTCATGTTTTAGTTAAAGTTGGGGGAAAATGACAAAACGGGAAGAAAAAATAATGCATAAGATTAACCAGTACTTGAAAGTTGAAGACAAATTTTAAAGTATTTGTAAAAGATGCAAAAAAAAATGAAGAAAATGAGATGATGTTAAACCTGTTCTTTTATGGCAAGAAGATTAAAATATATATATATATATATATAATTCAGAATGTACAGGAGTGAAATGAAGTAAAAAAAAATGTAATCATTTTGTGTTTTTTTTTTTTTTACATTTTAAACGAGCACTTGACAACTTGTATATCACAAACTTTTATTACAATATGAGGTATATCGCGATAATCAAAGGAAATTATCATGATATATAATGTCCATCACCCAGCTCTGGTCAAAAGTTTTAACGTGATAGTTTCTCGGAGAAGAAACCATTTGTGCCGACTGTTGAGGCCAATAACTGGACGTAAAAACACCTTGAACCGATTTGGGTTTTTTTTTTCATTTATTTACTCACCTACACATTTACTTTGAGACTCTTAACAGTTGTTATGTTTCAGGACGGCAGCGTTTTCCCCCAAACTCAAACAGGCAGACGAGTGAATCTGAGCGCCGCCGTGTGGTACAAGATGTTCTCAGTCCCAGAATGAATGCAAACGAACCTCCAAACCGTCGTCGCTCAGTCTTTACCGATCGCAACGTGTTTTAGGTCTGAACAAAACGTCCCTTTAATAAAACGGGGTTTTTTTCTAAACGACTATAAACTCATCGAAACGTGTGTAAGGCTCCGGTTTGAGTTCCACTTCAAGCTTCTAGTGAGAATAGCATTAATATCACTGTTGTCCTGTAAGTCGTAGTAAAAAATCTGTAGGTATTTCTTTGTTGCCATGTGATTCTCCTTCTGTGACCATTTGTTTATAAGATGAAAGAAAAATGTCGATTAAATTGAATGTGGAAGACAGATTTTTCTCTGCACATAGTCTTGATTTTGCAGAATACGCTGATTTAAAAAACTAAAGAAAAGAAAAAGAAAAGACTGTCTGGTGTCGTTTTCCGACTTCGCAGCGTGTTGCTGTGGACATGCATGATGTTTCGATCCTGTTGTATATTGTCTTTGCTATCGTTTCTATTTTGTAATCTGTATTTCCAAATGCAAATTTAAAAGATTATTTTGGATATGTGCATGCCTGTGAAATGTTCAGAATGTTGATTTCCACTAAAAGCTGTTGAGTTTAAACAAAAATCATGTCTGTTACAAATGTTTGACCTTGTTTGGCGTTAAAATATGAGGCAGTTACAGCATTTTCACACTTTTAACACCCTATATGGACAAAAATATTGGGACAAGTTGAATTCAGGTGTTTTTCTCTTTTCTAACAGGGGTCTCGGATACGAAACAAAAATAAATGTCAGAATATAGTTTTATATTATGGGATAAATATTGCATTAATTTCTCTTAACATGTTTTTGTTTTTTTTTTAATAATCCTTGACTGATTTTAAATGTTTAAATGTAAATGTTCTCTAAATTTCTAATACTGGAAATATTGATGTTTTTATCTTAGATCAGCATGAACAGGACATCCTACAGCTGTAGCCATGATGCGTCCCAATATTTTTGTCCATATACTATATAAACATTAGTATTTCCTTAAAGTTTAATGGGAGGTTTTTCTTCTTAAATGAGATGAAAACCAAACGAACCAATGCAATGATATTCATCACAATATAAAACTGTATTATATGTCATTGTTTTGAATCCCAGACTCCTGTAAGGAAAAAACACCTGAATTCAACGTGTCCCAATATTTTTGTCCATATAGTTTATGCACAGTAGCAGAGAAGAAACTCATTGTAGTATCAAAATTCACATTTATTTAGAAGTTATAGTTAAATCTTTGACATATTTCTTACCTTAGAGCATTAAAAATGACAATATTTAATAGAAACATTAAATTCTATAAGAGAAAGACTTTGGAATCTGTCAAACATGTTGATTCTCTTCTCTGTCAGGAGTTCCAAGTACACTCTGTCACACCGTTTGGCATTTTCAAGCAAAAAAAGGGAAATAAAACCCCGTAGTGGAGGTTTTCTTTCACTGTGGGAACCAGTTGTGCGTTGAAAAGCAGGTGGTGTTTCTTCAGATCGCCAGTCGGACTTGTCCGGCTCTGTAAGTGTCAAAGTCCTGAGGGAGAGTATCTGAAAAAAGCAGAAACACAGAGGACTTCAGCAAACACAAGTCCAGACAAAGGCCACGGTGGAGTCCTGTAGCGGCGTTATTCATGAGTAAGTGGGCGGAGCTGTGTGTCTGTAGCTCAGTCTGAGGTTTACCAACCAGATGTTTCTGATCTGAAGCATGAATTTAAGACTTTTCTGTTTCTGTTTATGGTGGATGTTTGTTCATTTAAATCAGGGCTGTCCGACTCATGTTAGTTCAGTTCCACATTCAGCCTAATATGGTATAAAGTGGGCGGGACCAGTGAAATAATATAAATAATAGGATGAGAACGAATGAGTGAAAACATGAAAATTCCATAATGTAAATGTTTACATCTATGAATTGTATTTGAACATAACGTGAATGAATATGAACCTGAAAGTTAAGTAAAATAAGTGCAATGTTAACAATATAACAGCTTAGTTTAATTATTTATACATGTGACGCACAACTTGCAGATCACACTGGATCTACAGACACAAAATATTAAATAACAGGCAGAATATTATTAAAATTACATATACTTCTATTGAGAGATTTCAGGTTATTCACATTTTTTTTTATATATAAAAGACTAGTCTGTAAATGTAAACATTTTTGCCTAATTTAACTTTTTTTTTTTTGACACGAAGAAAAATGATCAGTTTTCATTATTTATAGACTATTCTGACAGTATTTTACTGGTCTGATCCACTTTAGATTGAACTGACCTAAAATGATTTGAACATCCTGGATTGTTTACATCTTCAGCGTAATTTTTGCATTTCACACCTTGATCCCAGGGGTCAGATTGGACTCTGTGGCGGGCCGGGTTTGGCCCCCGGGTCGCACGCTTGACACCTGTGCTTTAAAGCCACGGATTCCAAACTTTCTGAACTTGAGACCAAACATCATGTCTCTTCAGAGGTGGAAGAAATTCACACAAATGTAACCGAGAAACTCTGGAGAAATAATCTTCAAGTGTCTGGTGAAACTCGAGCAGGTCCGTCTGGTCACGTGGACGTCTGAAGGAGAACCAACAGTTACGCTTCCAACGACGGTGAGTGGTGTTTGAAGGACAGACTGCATCCTTCATTTCTTCTGTTTTTTTGTTTGTTTTTTAATTGGAAGGTGTTTCACAATTATTGACAAAATCACATCAGAAAGCAGCAGCAGTGGTGGATCTAGAAGACTACACTGGGGGGGGCAGTGCTGGTTCTGTGCACCATGGAAGTGATTGGAATGCATGCATTCAGTGATTTGGAAATTTTTCCAGTTGCACAAACGGTAAAAGTGTTAGAACCATCCAAACTGCAGATCCTCCTAGGACCCAGGAAAGGGAAAGTTTTGGCTTTTTTTTCCAATGAAACACTTGTCTTGATTGGAATCTGTAAATTAAGTTTTTTTCAGGTACATTTTTTCAATTATTTTTATTTATTTTTTAATGGAATGTCATTTGCAATGGACCTAATATTTTAAGTAAAACTCTGAAACTTCTGTGCCCTGCAGAGGATACAAACCCATTACTGGGCCTCAGGAGGATATGGACAGGGTGTGTCAGCAATGACACGTCAGGTTTGAAGGCGTTCAGACTATTTTACTGCTCTAGAACATGATCTGATCTGCTCTAAACTATTAACCCTTTCATTCATACTGGTCACAGTTATTCTACAGTGGTTCTCTTGTGTATTCATGGGTTTTATTGTTTTAATTCTTTATCTGCCAACACGGTGGACACTTACACTGACATTCACACCATTAGTATAACTTTGCTGTTCTTGATAAACCTGATCTGCACAAACAGGTTTTAATGTAAGTCAATTGTTAAATGTTTGACTAGTTAACAGTTTTTGGTGTTTTGTTTTTTTTTTTTTTGCATATTTTATCCATGTAGTGAGTAATAACTAGTATTAGAATGTGTTAAAATGCGAGTGTGGTGGATTCTTTACCCACCGCAGCCTTGTAGTTTTATTTCATGAGTTTGTTACAATAATTATTTCACATGGTTTAAGTATTTTATTTAAACAGGTTAACTGGGTGCCACATATTGGTTTGTTTGAATTATTTGCTCACCCTTTTTTTTTTTTTTAAGTTCCCAGAACTCATTTATCATTTAAGTAGTTAGAAGAGACTATTGTAAGACTGAGGGGGGACATTGTTTGTTTCTTTGTGTTAATTTTGTTCCAATCCATCTTTATTTATAAAGCACTTTAAAGCAACCACAGTGGACCAACAGTGCTGTACAGAACATTACAAACACAATAGAAATGAATAAAAGCATTAAAAAAAATAAATTAAATAAAACAAAACAGAACAAAATATCAACATTGCACGAGTTAAAGGGTCAAGGAGAACAGGTGGTAGTCGCTTAATGCTTGGTTTAAGTCACATTTATTTCACACAGTATTAGTGTTCAGTTCTGATTATTAGTGTTTTATGCTATTTTGACTAAATGTTTGGTTTGGTTTAATTTCATAGTGTAATGCCTCCCTCTTGTGTGTGATTTAGGTTTCGTCCACTTCTATTTAAGCCCACCTTGGTTCATTGTCTGGTCAGCTCAGTTTTCTGTTGCAGTTATGGTTTAGTTGACCTCAGTTGGGCCCATCTTTGTTCATTTTTGTTAACTGATATTTTTTGGAGCTGTTGTTGTACATTTTTCTAACTTTATTAAATGATCATTTTCCTCATTTGACCACCTTTGTCTTTGTCCTTATGTTTGGTCCTCTACAGTGAGAAAACGTCAGATTAGCAGCATTAGCATTAGAAATGTTAGAAATGTTGTTATTTCATAGTTTTCATATCACTTTCTGCTATTAATTATTAAATACATGTTTCTTTGCTTCAAAAATTAAATACATGGTGAAGCAGAGGGGATATTTTTATTACTACATGACAAAAAAATCACATTGTTTTTTTGTTTTTCATGCCTAAGGAGGAATAAAAACACTCAAGAAAATTTTTTGACAAAAGCTCTCATAATTCATGCATGAAAGGGTTAAGATGAAAAGTCTGGTAAAGGTTCATACTGTCTTACACATATAATTAACATGCGTACTTCATTTATCAGACAGGGGTAGTTGTTTAATTATTAAGATGGTAATAATCAGCCTAAACCCCAGTATTTCCTTGAACCCTGTGTGTGTGTGTTTGCTTGTGTTGTCGTACCGTTGCAGCGGTATCGCAGATTGGCCCAGATGATGTTTTCCTGTGAGAAGCAGAACACGCCCAGTCGACCTCCTCTCATCGTGGCGTCGATGATGACCCCGGTGTCGGCCACCATCTGAGGGCCCTCGTAGAAACGTACCCTGGAAACGCACACGGGAAGGAGGTCAGTGCTGCTTTAGTCACATTTGATCCACAAAACCCTCAGAGGACTTTGTTCATTTGCAGCTCAGTATCTGTTTGGAATCATCTGCTTCCACTGTTTCACTGCTGACTATGTTTAGTGTGATGCGTTCACTGACCCTGCTTCAGAAACCGGTTTATCAACTACAAACTCCTACAATTAGTGACTTTTTCCATCTTAGATTTTTGGCACCAAAATCAGTTCAGTTCATTACTTTACATTTTTTTTTATAAATTTGACTCTAGATAACAAAGGCCTTGACCTTTGACCTTTGGCTATCTGAATCTACTCAGATCTTCTTCATGTTCTGTCAAATAGTTCTTGATATTGCAGTCGAACCATCGCTGATGCATCTGAAAACATCTGAAAAGAGTTTTAGTGGTGATTTGTTAAACTGTAAATGTGAACTTAGATGTAAATCTACATATTTGTCATTTTTTTACTGTTTAGTCTTGAAACTTAGATGAATTTTCACTTTTTCTCTTTGTGTAGGATTTTTTTTCTAATCAAATTTCTTCTTGATTATTTTTTTTTCCCCAAAGAAAATGGATAAAAAATACAGGATACAATGCAAAGAACTATAAGTGTATAAACAAGAGTTAAAGCCTCCAGTTAAAAACAGCACAGAGTGAATATTTAATGTGCGTTCATCAGGTCAATATCAGTTCATAACGGAGGAAAGACTCCCTGTCATCCAACCAAAGACACAATTATACAAAAACAATGAAATACAATAACAAATGCATCTAGAACAAAAGCAAAGACACTGAGTAAATACTCATGTTTTCAGTTTGATTTCTCTAATTTGAGAAAAGTAGCTCCATGAGCAGTAAAATAACACGTCTGAACTTTTCTGTATATTTTAGAATGAAAAAAGTACAAGTTCATGATGAACATGCTTACATTTATAATGTATCCTTTCACAAAAAACTGTCAACCTGAATAACCTGAAATTTGTTCAGAAAAATAAGAGCAATTTTACCAATATTAAACCTTAGTTCATAAGTTACACGTGCATTACAACCTGGAGATCACAAACATTTAGTAACAGGCAGAATATTGGTAAAATTACACTTGATTTTCTTAATAAATCTGAGGTTATTCACATTTTTTGGATAGTTAAACATTTTCATGTAATTTTATTTTTTTTTACAGTTAAAGACAAAATTTGGAGTTATCATTATTTCTAAGTTATTATTATACTTTTTCTAATTGGTCTGTATGAACTAAAATGAGTTTGTCATTTGTTGTTAATATCTTCAAACTAATTTTTGCATTTCACAAATTCCTCCCATGGGCTGGATCGGACCCTTTGGTGGGCTGGTTTTGGTTCATGGACCCCCCTGGTTTACAATCAAACTCCACTGCAACAAAGTAGTGACGTGAACATTCACCATAAATGTGACATCAGTCGTGTGCGTCTCAGACCAGAGTGTGTTTAGCTCCAGTGTGTTGGTGTCACTCATGTACCTGATGTACCCGTCGGCCGGCCGGTGCTGGAGGAACCAGCGGTACGACGTCTTGTCCTTCCAGCCCACGTTGCGAGCGTCTTTCCAGAGGAGTTTGACGTGGTCGGGGGTGTCTCCGGTGTGCCACAGGGCGTTCCGCAGGTTCTCACCAGGACCCGTGTCCGACTTTACAGCCTTTGAACAAAAACACAGGAAATGTCTGGGGGTGTGTGTCTGTACTTATGGATGTGACTGTTGGATGACGGTAGTGCGTATGTTGTAATCCAGTATTTTATGATATAAAACAATAAGTTTGGAATCTAAAATAAGTACCATTACTCTCCAAGTTTTCTACAGTTTTTACCCTCAGCCACACTGGCCGCAGGATCTTGTCATCAGTTGGTTGTCCATCCATCTGTCCATCTGTCCAAAAACTTTGCCATGCACAGATGAGTCAGGCCAAAGCTCTCAAGTGGGTGCACGTTATGTTATTCTTCTCCTCTGCTGCTTCTTAGATGTGAATAATATTGTTGACGTGTTGACGTCATAGCATAATTGCATAAAGTCTTATTTTTGGCCAAATTATAATATCTGCGTAGCTTTATTATCCTAATACTGCTGCTTCATTAAGCATGAATAGTCACTTTTCCATTGACCCACAAATATCGCAAATATAACTTGTGCATAAAAACAAGAATTTTGGCAAAACTCATTTTTCAATTGAAAGTTTTTGCTCTGGCAAGAGGTGGTTTTTTGGGCATTGCAAAATTGGTATATTACGCAAAACTGCAACGGAAAGAGCTTTTTTCGCAAATAGACTCGTGAATAAAAAACCTGAATGTGGACGGACGTTACAACAAAAGAAGAAGTTATAATAGAAACATGGTGCAGTATGTGAGGACACACCAGGAAACTGAATAATTTTTAAATTTAGTACAAGTTAGAGGGGTAATATATAATAATAATCATGAATATATCTGTATATAAACACCATATTTACATTTCTCACCATGTTTATGGACTGACTTCTTGTGTCATCTTGTGATAATGCATAACCAAATCATTGCATTTGTAATTTAATGGAAAAACTGACATTACACACTTTGTTTTTTGGGTTTTTTTTTACATTTAGTAAATATCAGTAAAACTTTGTGCATAAGCCCAATGGAAAAGTGGCTATTGACTGATTGAAAAACAAATATGACTAAGGAAATGATGCTAAAAGGCAAAGAATTTGCAATTTCATTTACTCTAGTGTAGTGTGGAAGGAAGATGTATGGACGGATCGGTAGGTAGGTGAGTGGGTGGGTGGGTGGGTAGGTAGGTATCTCCTCCATGGTTCACCTTCAGTTGAATCCCAGGTTCTGCCACGGCTCTGAAGGGGTTCGCCTGCCAGTAGATCTGCTCCACCTGTTTCCACATCACCACGTAGAAACTGGAGCTGTCCTGGTAGCCGAAGATAAACCCTGCATAGTCATCATCTGTTACCGTGTTCACATGAAACGTCCCTTCAAAATCCACACCGCTGAACGCTGTGTAACCTGAAGAATGACGCACACAGGACGCGTTAGCAGCTGAACAGAGAAAACCCACAGTTATCAAACAAGTAATGAGCGTCTCCAATATGGATAAAACATCAGTTCAGTTGTTTATTCAGAGAAGTGACGCAGCAGATGATCCATTTAGACGAAAAATCAGTTGAGAACATGGGAATAAATCTAGATTAATGTTCTTACCAACAGCCAGACCAGGGTCACTGTTCATAGTCTGAACAATCTCTCTTCCCTAAAGAAATGAAATTAATTAAATTAAATCAGAAAAAAAAAAACAAACAAACATCTGAAGCACTTTGAGGATCTTCAATGAGGAACTTTAGACCGGACCTGGTTGAGAACCACCCAGTTAGGGTCGGTCTGCGCGTCCCCCTCAGGGTCCAGAACCACAGTTTGATACTCCCTGAAGTCAGTGAGCGTCACCTCGGCGTTTTCTGGACAAGCGTCAATGATGTCGATGATTGTGTCGTTGTCGAAATCTGTCTCGCACACATTTCCGACTCCATCACCTGAGGAGATAGATCAAAGTGAACCTTCTGTTGACGTTCAGTGGTGGACCATGAGTTTAAACGACCTGATACAAACACTAAGGTGTCATCGGCATAGAATGATTCATGTACATTTGGTTTATTTACTATATGTGTGAGTCAATGGTAGAATGTTACTGAACTTTTAGATTTGTAATATGTATATTTTTTATTAAATATTTCCATTTTAATATATGTATATATTTTTTCTACCAAATGAATAACTACTAATATTTTGTACTAACTGTTAATATTAGACTTCTCTTTGAGGAAAAATTATACATAACTTACAAAATAAATACAGTCGCATAAGTTTTTCCTTTATTTTTTATATAGTTTATCTAATGTTCATTTCTTCCACCAAGGAGGTTATGTTTTACTGTGCGTTTGTTTGTTTGTTACCATCCCACTTTGTTTGTTAGCAACATAACTCAAAAAGTTATGGATGGATTTTGATGAAATTTTCAGGATATGTCCACTCTGGG
>JAQQZY010000020.1:10266459-10276814 GCA_030068375.1 Ostorhinchus rueppellii | reverse complement strand
AGTCTGAAGACGTTACTGCACGTAAGGGTTGTCTCAATTCTAAGTCAAAAGATAGCCCTTACACTTAGTTTTGAGGGGCAAAAATTGAGGGTTAAGACTGAGGGTTTAGGGGGGAATTGGGATTCGGCCCTGGTATCGGCGTGTATCACTGATAAAGTTTGTTTAAAACTGAAGTCAGCACCAGTCAAAAAATTGAAGTATTAGATTAAAAAAGAGCAGAGCCAGGTTTATTACTGTGGCTGCTACGTCCGTACAATGGAGTATTTGAATGTGGAGTCAGAGTCAGGAGTGGTGGGATAGTGACATTAGCTTCACTGACACAGACTTTATTCGGAATTTTCCAATGACAAGAAAAACATTTAAATCTATCTGTGAGCGCCTCTGGAACACTCTCTTGATAAGACACTTATCTACGATGATTTCAATGATGTAAAGTCGGATAAATGCGGCTTGGCCGTTCAGACTGACATCACATTGCTAAATATTCGATACGTATCGAATTTTGTACCACATATGAAAGTGGCCTGGGTCGAATTTTAAAAACTCAGATATGTGCTGTTCAGACTGTCTTTAAAAGGTCAGATACAGGTCAAATAGCGGCAAAAAGTCAGATTTGGGCCACATTTGGCTGCAATCTGAACGTAGCCTATATCAAAAGGTTTTTGTGTGTGTGTGTGTGTCTGCACAGTTCTAAGAAACAGACATTTTTTACTGGTCATTTTGGTTCCTACAGCTGAGGAATAGTCCCATCTCCACATTAAATATCTTGGCAAGTTGATGGCACCAATATTTTGAGAGATATTAGTAATTTACAAATTAAATAGATTTACAGATATGTTTCTATGCCCATGATGTTTGACAGCAAGCACAGTACCACACTGCATGATGGGAAATGAAGTTAAAAACAGGCATTTACTAACTTCAGTCCCTAGATATCAGTATTAATGTGACCCGTGGTTCCCTATGGCTCAGGACGTAGTACTCATGATAATCCACAAATAATTCAAAAATGTCTTTGTTTTAGTGTAAAAAAAGTAAAATTACATGAAAATGTTTACATTTACAAACTATAAGAAAAAAACCTGAATAACCTCAACAAACATGAACAACATGAAATGTGTTATGAGAAAGAAGTACAATTTTTATCAGTATTCTGCCTGTTACTAAATGTTTTCTGTATTTGTAGATCCACTATGAGCTGTGAGTTGTAATGTACATGTGTAAATAACAAGCTATGGCAGAATATTGTTCAAATTACACTTACGTTTTGTGAGAAATTTCTGATTGCTCATGGTTTTGACTTTTTTTTTTTTTTTAAGGATAGTTCGTACTGTAGATGTCAACATTTTCCTTAATGTAATTTTACTTTTTCCAATCTTAAATATAATAAAAGTTTTAAACGTTATTCATTGGTTATTATGTTCTTTTTCTTGTCCGGCCCACTTGTGATCATATTGGTCTGTATGTGGAATCTGAACTAAAATAAGTTTGAACGCCCCTGGATTAATGTCTACAGGATATTAAGTGTTAAACTGTCTTAAATTCAGTGGGATGTGCAGTGTTTTCATGCCTAAGAGACAAACCACATAAAATCACACACATCATCTTTTGTTGTCAGGATGATCCTCCAGCCATGGACTTTGTCACTGCTGCAGCCAACCTCCGTATGCACATCTTTAGCATGAACATGAAGAGTCGTTTTGATGTCAAGTGTGAGTTTGTTCGTACTTCTGAAGTTCAGAGGCTGCATAGTCTGTTGTTGTGTTCTGTCTGAAGAGACGGCAGCTTTTCTCAACATACATGTAGACTTTTCTTATATTCTGAGTTGTGATTCGATTATATGATTTGAAGAGCAACCTCGGTCTCTATGGTTTAACTGATTTATTTGGTGTGGGTTTTTTTTTTTTAGCTATGGCAGGGAACATCATTCCAGCTATTGCGACAACTAACGCCGTCATCGCTGGACTCATTGTTCTGGAAGGACTGAAGATCCTGTCTGGAGAGGTGGAGTCCTGTCGCACGGTCAGTGCAGTTACCAATATAACTAATCTAAGTAGTTTTTGATGAGGTGGGCTTGATTTTATGATTCAGCAGGATCTTGAAAGACTGTCATTTTTTGACCAGTTCTAACTTGTCATTTTCAGTTAAGTTGAATCTGGCCTCGATGGGGTGATGTGTATATATAAATCCATTTTGACCACATTTCTATAAATTTATCCTGAAAGACTGTAATTTAACTGGTTCATTGGAAATTGTTTATTGGAAACCATAGTCACAGTAAAAGCCACCAGTACCCAATATGGATAACAGCTTTGGACAAGACGTGACCTTTTTTTTTAATTGGCTGTGCAAATTGCAGCTGCCCATCTCACTACCTAAAACTATGTCTTTTTTAATAAAAATAAAACGGAAAAGAAAAGAATTGACTCAGAGCTGTAGCGTGTTGTGGAGTACACATCTGTTGTTCCTGTAAAAAGCCGTCCATGGCTCCTGTACTCCTTTTAATGCTGCATAAATTTTATCTTGAAATTGTCAGAGAAAAACACTTCACCTTAAAAATGATCATCATTTTTTACAAACGTACTTACAGTAATAGGTTTGCTACTAGCGTGGGAGTTAATTATCCTACAAGGTGCGTCCTGAAGGGGTCCCATGGTTTGACTATGAACTTGGTAGTTGACTAATTTTGTTGTCAACTAGTTGTTGCAGCCTTAATGTTCGTATCGGGAGCATCAGTGTCACTGTGACATGAACTGGGAGTGGAAGTCCAGGTTAAAGTGGAAAAGAAAGGAGGGGTTTGGGGTAAATGTGCCAGTCTTTAGTCATAGGTCAGACTGAGGTTAATGAGAAACCTGAAGTAAAGCAGCTTCTGACGCCCTTTTGAACGAATGCATGAAGATGAATGAATGGTTTATTTTGGTCTGTACATTATTCACTGCACACAGAACAACAACCATAACAAACACAAGAAAAAAACAAAAAAGGAATAGGCCAGAAGCAAAAGCTTATTTTTTGCCGCCTTTTCACCTTTCCATCACTTACATCAAACTAAATGTGTTCATCATCAAGGATTTACATCATAAAAAAGGAACAAAAACACGTACCGTCTGCACTGAATATTACACTTAATATTAATAATATATGCACTTAATAATCGTATATTTAAGACATTTCTTAAACTTTGTCAGAGAAGTGAACAACTTAAATTCATCATCAAGTCCATCCCATAATTTCACACCCACAACCAAAACACATCTAGACTTTAGGCTTTACACCGATCAGATCGGCTATATTGGATCAGCCCATATTTGGCATTTTTAAAAATGTTCGTTATCGGCAGTCATGCCATAAATCACCGATCAATGACGTCATGGTCATGTTGAAACTTTTTTAATCTCTCATTTTTGTCTTCGTGCCTCTTCCTGTTTTGAGTACTGTCGCTATGTGACGGACAATAAAGTTTTTTGAAGCTTCACGACAGCAACATCCATGGGCGACACAAACAAACATGTCGGAGGTGTGGAAGTTTTTCTAAGTGAGAGAAACAGACACAGCACAAGCTATCTGCGATATATGCAACGCTACAGTACCTCACAGGGAACATAAGCAAAAAATTTCAACACGACAAATTTAATCAGACACTTGGAAAAGACACACAGAGGAGCATGAGGAGTTCAAGAAACGCAGCGAGGAGAAAAAAAAGCAAACTCCGAAACGGATGCTAAAGCAAACAACTGTAGACAGTGCTCCTCTGTATAGTCGGACATAAGTATATAAGTACATAAACAAGTAATTTAAATATTGCTCCTCACGTGATCCGTGATCGGTTTATTTAAACTCACTGATCGGTGATCAGCACAAAAATCGTGATCGCGTAAAGCGTACTAGACTTCACATTTGTTCTCACTTTCACACATTCAAACATATAAAGACCTCTTAAATAATAATTACTTAATTTAAAGAACTCTTGAATGATATTTGGAACAATATTATTTTTCACTTTATTCATCATCTCTAATATTTTAACATTTACAATATCTGACAATTTTAAGGTATTAAGTTGAATAAATAAATGATTAGTTGCTTTACAATATCCCACTTTAATTATTCTAATTGCTCTTTTTTGTAATTTTACTAATGAACCTATAATTGTTTTTTCCTGCATTTCCCCATATTTCTGCACAGTATGTTCAGTAGAACAGAACCAAAGAACAATAGATCATGCACAGGCTGTGTGTGTTTAGTAAGTCCCTTGTTTTATACAGTGTGTCTATAGATTTGGACACTTTACTTTTAATATTCTCAATATGGCGTTTGTAACTCAATTTAACTTTTGACAGCAGTCACTGCTTCCTGATACTGTACGAACTCCCATCATTGATCACATTTCATCTGGGTCTTTTTCACGTCCACAGATCTTCCTGAACAAGTGTCCAAACCTCAGGAAGAAGCTCCTGGTGCCGTGCATCCTGGACCCACCCAGCGCCAACTGCTACGTCTGCGCCAGCAAACCTGAAGTGACAGTCAAACTCAACGTCTGCAAAACCATGGTCCTGTCGCTGCAGGACAGAGTAAGATGAAGCTCTAGTACTCTGTTAGGGAGCCCAACACAAGGCCTTATTTAACTTGGGTTGATGTGATCCGTTGTTTGTTCAGATCCTTAAGGAGAGGTTTGGCATGGTGGCTCCAGATGTTCAGATAGAAGATGGAAAAGGGACCATCCTCATCTCCTCAGAGGAAGGAGAGACAGAAGGTAAGAAGCAAGAAAGACTCGACTTTCTCTAGTTGTGTGTGAGTTGTTTGGTCCCTTGAGGTTTTTAGAGATGAAGAGGTAACAGATGGAGGATGATGAACTGGGGAAGTGATGGAAGTGCTAATAATGACTTCCCCAGAAGAGAGTGAGAGGCAGATGGAGGGAATGAGCAGAGAGTAGAGGAGGAAGGAAAACTGAGGATGATGATTCAGCCTGAGAAGAAGACGTGGAAAGATCACACGTGCATACAGTGGCGGAGCAGTGATTTAGACTGAAAGTGCATCCTGGCATTCGTGCAGCCAGGCCCCTCAATAACCAGGGTCTTAAAAAGTCTTAAAAGTCTTGAATTTACAAATCTGTATTTAATACTTTAAAAAGTACGTCTAACCCAGTATGGCTGTGAAATGAGCCTTAAATTATGTTCCAAGTCTTAAAAAGGTCTTAAATTTAACCTGTAGGAAGCTTGAATAACGACTGTCAGTCCATATATTAAAAAAAAAAACAAAACAAAAAAAAAAACTAGAGAAGCACTCAGCGCAGACCTCCGCCAAGGCAGTGTTTGTACTTTCATCCATTAGATGGAGCTGAATGTACAGATCAGCACCAAAGTCTAATCATCTGTAGGATACCCCATTTCTGACCATCTGTGAAAATTTCATGAAAATCCGTCCACAGACAGACAGACGAACGCCGGCAAAAACTTGGCGGAGGTGTAAAAAAAAAAAAAAAAAAAAAAAGTCTTGGCCAGACTGACAAGGCACAGTGAACTCATTAAGGTGTTTTGTCAGAGCTCATGCGGAGCTTAAAACAGACTTATTTTCCAAAACTTGGAGCAGATCAGTACTGAATGACCTGGAGTTTTACATAGAATCCCATTGCAATCACAATGGAATATTTATTCATTATTTATCCAAACATAAATGCACTATTTTTATAGACATACAAAGTGTTAATATTGTCTGTTTTTTTATTATTCTACTTTTAGCTCTATCATTTTAGTTTTTGTAAAATTTTATGTTCTGTTTTCTTACCTTATTTTTAGTTTTTGTAATTTCATATTGGCTCTGTTCTTTTTGACATTGTGTTTTTATTATTGCTGCACTGCTAATCTCACTGCACACACACTGACAGTCAAGTCTGTTCTGTTCTTTTCTTAAAAAAAGGTTGATGGTCATGTCAGTGTCCGTCTGAACTGGAGTTTGGCTGAAGTAGATCTGTGCTCTGAGTAAATGATCCTCTCCTCATGCAGTATGTTCATTTTCATTCTCACAGCCAACAACAGCAAATTTCTTTTTGACTTTGGGATCCGTAACGGCAGCCGTCTCCAAGTCGACGACTTCCTCCAAGACTACACACTCCTGGTTAACGTCCTGCACACGTACGTCCTGTGGAGTCTGACCCCAGCTCTGTGAACATGTTTAAACACAGAAGAACAGGTTGCATTTTTGGTTCTCTGTCTTTCCGTTGAACAGTAATGTACACATGTTGTCTTTGACAGTGAGGAACTTGAGAGGGATGTAGAGTTTGAGGTGGTCGGCGAGGCTCCTGATAAAGCCCCACCCCCTCAAAGTAAGCAGGAGGATGTGAACAGTATCACCAACGGCAACAAGGACTCCGCCCAGCCTTCAACCTCCTCTAAAGGTCAGAACGTGGAAAAAGAATTCTTCTGTTTTCTTTCCTTAGTTTCTTCGTGATGCTAAAGCTTGACTGTGTTGGATTCACTCTGGACAGTGGTTATTCTTCTAGAAATGGTTTTTAAAGCTGAAAATGCTTCGTGAAGAGCCAGTAGAGCTCTAGAATCTAGTTGAATCAGCTGAAATAGTTTACCACAGCATCACACACCTTCACCAGGTCAATGTTGTTGCAGGTTTTAATGCTCAATTCAGATTAAAAAAATTTTTTTTTTTCCTTTTTGCTTAAATTCCTTTTTTCATGGCTGTTCACATTACCTCCGCAAAGGAGGTTATGTTTTTGCCGGCGTTTATCTGTTTGTGTTCAAAATAACTTAAAGTTCTGAATGGATTTGGATGAAATTTGCAGGAATTGTTAGACATGGGTTATGGAAGAAATGATTAAATTTTGGGGGTGATCTGGATCACCGTCTGGATCCGGGAATTTTTTTAAAGGATTCTATCACATTGCGAGATAGGACCATTTTTGGCATTTGTCCATAAACTCCACAAAGAATGATCAGGGCACTTGGGGGAAAAAATACAGGACACGTTTCCAAAAGGTTCTACAAGATGTCAAAGACTGATCCACATAATTGAAATAATTACCTCCACTAAAGATGTTATGTCATCTGTACAGTTTGTTTGTTTGTTAGCAACATAACTCAAAAAATTATGAACAGATTTTGATGAAATTTTCAGGTAATGTTAGAAATGGGACGAGGAACAACTGATTACATTTTGGTTTTACATTGTGTGAAATGGGACACCCTGGAAAGCTGAAGGAGCTCAGGCACAAAGAATAAATAAGACATGGAACAATAATGAAACACATGTTACACAAAGACAAACCCAACAATGCGCCCACGCCCCCCCCCCCCCTTTTTTTTTTTTTTAGTGTTTTTGAAGAACGCCAAGTGACTTTCTTTTTTTGGGTAAAACTTTGTGTTTAATTTCTAAACTTTTTGCTATAATAAAACATAATTTTAGATGTTCATAGTATAAAACAATGTACATCGTTGTGACAAACAAGTGAAAAAAATAATACTGATTATATATATTTCTGTAGATATGTATTTGACGCCCCAAAAAAAGAGAACATTGAAAAATGATCCTTAAATGCATTTAAATTTGGCCTTGAAAAATGTGTATGAACCCTGTAATTGGTCAAATATAACATTCATACTATAATATGTGTGATCTGTTTACATTTTAATCATTTCTCCTCTTCTGTGTTTATTTATTATCTGTACTTTGCTCTCTTTTTCTATTTTAAATGTATGTTTTTCAAAGCTTTCATCACTTTGGTTTGAGCGTTGACCGTCCTTCTGCCACATTTCAGCTCGAGCGGAAGACGACGACGTCATGATCGTCGACTCTGATGAGGAGGGGGCGTCGTCCAGCGCAGCGGCAGCGACCCCCAGCGGCACCAAGAGGAAGCACTCGGATGCAGAAACTGGCGAAACCTCCATGAAGCGGCCACGGACGGACCAATCAGAGGCAGGAGTCGACATTAACGATGACGACGACGTCATTGCTCTGGACTAGCCCCACCCCCATCGCACAGTCTCTTTGAACGTTTGACATTTTGACTCAAGACGGACAGTAGGCTGAAATAAAACACTCTCTTTTATGAAGAACAACTTACTGCCCCGGTTCATATTCGATCACTTCTCTCCCCTCAGACTGTTTTGTGCTTTCATACTCCCTCTGCTCCCCTCACATGATGCTGTAAATAGGTTCTACAGGTTTTGAAAAGTACATACAACTTTTTTTTTGTTTTTATTCATTTCTGATCCCTATAAAATGCTTCTCTTGATGGTTAAAAAAAAAGTGCTTTTTTGTATTTTTTTATAAACTTACTGTATTTCTCATGCTACACAAGTCAGGGTGTTTTGTGCTTTGTTGTCAAGTTACAAAAGAATGAAAACGACTAAAACCAAAACATTTCCTCGGGTTGTAATATTTATGTGTTTGTGAGGGGAAGGTTTCAGACTGACTTGAGGGTCTTGGTCTGGATGCGGTACCCGGTTTCTAAAGCAGAGGCGCCGATGAAGAGTCTGGCCACACTGTGACGTGGGTGTTGGTTTGCTACCTCTTTTCTACATCTGAAACATTTTGGCTGCAAATGCATACCCCTGCCCTCCACAAAACGGCCACAGTGAGGCGTCCCACTCCTACAGAAACTTGACTGAAGTTCACCCTGGAGCTAACAAACGCTTCTTGTGAAACTGCAATGTACCTTCTCAATCAATGTTCAGGCTGAGCACTAGCGGCTTAGCATCAGGCTAGTTGTAGTTCAATGTAACGGTGTGTTTTGTGAGCTTGACTTGGATCTGTTTGAGCACACCGGTCACATTTTTTTCTTTAAAATGCTTAAAAAAATAAATTAAAAAAAAAAAAAAGGACCAGTTTATTTGATCCAAACTGCAGTTAAACTGGATCCTGACCTTTTGGGGGCCCTGCTACACTAAACACCGCTAAGTGTAGCAGGTCACCCACGTGGTTTTCTCCAGTCCAACCTGTGTCTGTGTCATTTTATTGTGATCTTAACTTGATGAAAGGCCTTTTGGACCAATTTGATGAAGACAATAAACTCAACGTATACAGATGGTTACTTCATTTTCTTTATTTGTGTCTCTTGGATATCAGTAGCCTATGGAGGACTGACCCGGCCATAGTTAATAATATATACAGAAATATAAAAATGGCTCAAATCAATACGTGATCAAAAAAAAAAATTAAATGGCATTTTCTATGAAGCTAGCTGTAAAATGTGACAAATCAGTATTTATATTGTAATTTATAACTTAATTTTGTTAACTCTAAACATTTTATTTCCCGTACCACTTATTTATTTTGATCTTATATTTTTCCTACTTTAAATTTTACCCCTTCATTTATTTGTGCATTTTTCTATTTACATTTTATTTATCTTTTCATGGCCCCAAAATTATTTAATTCTCTATTTTGTTAATTTATTAGTATTTTATTTTATTCAGTCATATTTACCTCTGCAGTATTCCCCCTTTTGCATTTGCTTCTTATTTATTTCTCCAATCCTATTTATTCCGGTCTCTGTTTTACAATTCTGCACCAAAAACTTCATAATAAATGCATTTTAATTTTATATTGACATGAATTAATTTATTGAGCCATTTTGATATTTCTGGACATATAATCAAATATGGCAGGGTTGGTCTTCCATAGTGGACGTCTTCAGACACTACTCAAATATCCTGAGGTTAAAAACAGACTTGTGCTGGAGTGGATCATTATCAGAAGGTGAACATGTGTTCATTGTACTGTGGTACATATTTGGTTTGTGCACTTAAGAGATTAAAGTCTGATGGTCACGTGGTGAAGTCTGAACATAGTGTGACATTTATTTAGCACAGGATTGAACAACACAAGTCACAACTGAATTAGATGAAGCTTTCAATGAACAAATGTGATTCAGAGGTGGATGGAAATGAAATGACCCAAGAGAAAAGTGCTCTGGAAGCTGACGAAGATCATGTGACTTCAAATGTTCTTCTACTTTTGATATGTTAACAGATGTGTCAAACATGCGGTCTGTGGGCCAAAACCGGCCCACCAAAGGGTCCAGTCTGCCCATGAGATGAATGTGAAGTGCAAAAATTACACTGAAGATATTAACCATCAACACTGTGCATAAACCAAATGAAAGTATAACCTCATAAATCACACGTCATAAATCTGTTTACACTTAAAGGTCATTTTGCACAGTCTTATTCTGACTATTACAGTTGTTTTGAATGAATGAATGAATACTTTATTTTGGTCTGTACATTATTCACTGTACAGAGTAACAACAACCATA
Source organism: Ostorhinchus rueppellii (assembly GCA_030068375.1). Lineage (NCBI taxonomy): Eukaryota > Metazoa > Chordata > Actinopteri > Kurtiformes > Apogonidae > Ostorhinchus > Ostorhinchus rueppellii. The sequence goes on along the minus strand of JAQQZY010000020.1, from coordinate 10,266,547 downwards.
ATAAACACAAGAAAAAACAAGCCAAAAAAGGAATAGGCCAGAAGCAAAAGCTTATTTTTTGCCTCCTTTTCACCTTTCCATCACTTAC
>JAQQZY010000020.1:10213505-10231756 GCA_030068375.1 Ostorhinchus rueppellii | reverse complement strand
TTTCTTTCTTTCTTTCTTTCTTTCTTTCTTTCTTTCTTTCTTTCTTTCTTTCTTTCTTTCTTTCTTTCTTTCCCTCTGTCCATCATGACCTGATGTCTTTGAACACATCCTATACTTTCTAAAACCGGGTCCTGACCCTGCATGTTTCATTTATTTAGTGGGACCCTTCATGTTTCGTGTCTACATGTTCGTCTCAGTTCGCCATGGTGGCTTTTGTTGGTCAGCTCCAGTAAATCGAGAAGCGAGTGGCGCCGACTGCTGCACAAATCTCCAAAAACAGGTGTGTGAGAGATCCTGGTCTGGGTTCGAAGGGAACCTGATCCTGACAAATGCCGCCCTATAAATATAATGTGCGCAAATGCTCCTCCTGCCTTGCAACTGTCAGGCCTCCGTGACCTCTGACCCCTACACTTGTCTCTGTCCAGCTTCGTGCACGTTCCCCCTGAGGGCGTTTACGTTTCTGAGCGTGAACTATGACGTGGAGCTGAGGCGGCAATGAGAAGAGGATGCAAATGAACAGCAGAGCTCATTTGACTGTAAAATATGTCAAGTCACACAACTTCACTGAATCGTTTATCCCTTTGTGTTTGTTTCTATCTTTCAGTTGTATGTTTCTTATTTGGTGTTTTTCATTCTTTAACTTATTTCATTCATTCATTCATTTCACTGAATCATATTCTTAAATAAAACCAATGTTCGTCTCAAACTCTTTTTTCAGATCTTGTTTTCATACATGGATGGATGAAGTTTCCTTTACGTTAAATAATAAGATGTAAATTCTGCTTTGACACCCTTTAAATCTATTGGACACTGAAATTTTATCATATATTCAGGTCATAAACCCCATTTTTCATTCATACATTACATTTATGCATTTGGCAGACGCTTTTATACAAAGCGACTTACAGTTATTACAGGGTATTAGTTACAACCTGGAGCAGTGTAGGGTTAAGTGGCTTGCTCAAGGGCACTTCAGCCATTACCTACTGGTTAGGGTGGGATTTGAACCTGCAACTCTCCGAGCTTAAGTCCAACGCTCTAACCACTAGGCCACAGCTGTCCTAAACATACATTTACTTTGTCTAACGTATGTTCTGTTATTTAACAAATCACACAATTTTTAGTTTTTATTGGCATTTTTAACTAAATTACATTATATATTTTATAATACAGTAACAATAAAGGCTCTTTTTCTTATTCATTCAGTTGTATTCTATACTTTTGATTGAGTTTCTTCACAAATTACAGATTAGTAAAAGTCAGGACATGGGGTAAAAAATGTCCAAATTCACCTTATTTCCCTGACGAGAGACTAAAACTCATTGTGGTTCTTGATATTGCTCAAAAAGTCATTATATATGTCTGAAATGTTCACTTTTTCCTCACTTTAATGAACCTGAATACATCTATGCATGTGTAACTAAATAAACTAATAGAAAATCTGGGTGTGAGTGACCTCTATTTTTAGTGGTTTTATTTTCAGTATTTCTAGGAATTTAGGAACCTAACACTAACCATCAGCTGCTATTGGTGTGAACTTCTGCTGTTACCAACATTAGAAACTGAACAAAAGTGGATTTTATTTTGATTGTTTTTAGCTGACTGGTCCTACAAATCCCTATCCATGTAAAAAAAAAACAAAACAGATTATGCGAGTCTGAAATGGCGATAGATCCATCCAGATAACTGCTGAACTTAACATCTCAGGAATAAAGTTTAATAAAAGAATCTGTATCTGTAAAAATAAAGGAAATAAATGCGGAACGTAGAATCAAACGGATTTTGGGGGCAGATAAGTGACTCTCGCTGCAGTTTTTAATCACATTTTTCCGCCCTGTGAGTAATTCTAGTGAATAAATCATGACAAAAATGGTGTCAAATATTCATACAGATGTGTCATGATTACTTTGATAACCACTGAGACGCCTGATGATCAGACATTGGTTCATATTAGAGCCAAATAAGTTGTGAATTTCATTGGTTTATGTCTAATGGAAACCTCATAACTTACTTCTTTGTTAGAACTCAGAGAAAAATTAATATGTAGATCCGAGACACATCAGATTACAGTGGAAAACTTTAACATTTGCGGTTATTGGGATTATTATTATTTTTTTTTTTACTGTTTTTTGCTCCAAACATCTTCAAAAATAAAGACTAGATAATACCGGCACTGTATTAAAGCCAGTGTTAACTTTAAGATGAAACAACTGGGTTTTAAGGACTGAGTTTGAGGTTTACAATGAACTCTTCAGTATCACATTCCGTCCGTGGAGTTAAAAGACTCCAAGTGAGCAGCAGAGGGTCTTCAGAGGCCCACTGCTGTCTATTTCAGGACCATCTATTTATTGCTGGTATGCACAGGCTTTCTATCAGGTTTCACTGTCCACATTCTCTTGTTGCTCAAAGGAGTTAAATCTTGGAAAATATCAGGCATTACCAAAAGCTGAGTGCCATAATCTACTCTAGTGATTTCCTCAGTGTAAATGGGGTCAGGCAGCTGTAGCAACACATATTCCCTCATATCAAGCAGCAGTGGTTTATGTAACAGGTCATGCTTTATAAGGAGAGTGTGTAGATAACAACATAAAGTCCCTGTAAGGATATTACAGTTGACGTGCAGCCATGGTTACAGACACAGAGGTTCAAAATGTCATGAATGCATTAAAACATGAGTCAGATACTGTATGATCAGAGATACATGAAGATCCTACTGCAAATATCAACGTTTCTATTCAAGTTTTAACCTGCAGCTTTTTCAGATTGAAATAAAAAAAATAAATTGATCCTGTTTATGTTTGTGTGTCTGTTGTGTGGGTTGGATTTTACGCACAGAGCTGGTGCATGTGTGCGCCCAAAACATGCAAAGCCTCGATGATTTTCTGCTCAATCTGACTGAAATGAAGGTTATTTTATGAATTCCAGATGCATAAAACACAGGAGTTTGTTACTATTAGAGATACATAAAGAGGCTAATATAAATATCAAAGTTTCTATTCAAGTTTTTGCCTGCAGGCTTTTTGCAGATTTAAAGAAAAAAACATGTTGGTTCTGTTGTTTGTGTCTGTTTTAATGTGGGGTTTTAATTTACGCACGGTGCATGTGGATGTGTGCGCCAAAAACACGCAAAACCTCAATGATAACGTGCTTAATCTGACTGAAATGGGGTTGTTTTTGAATGAGAAATGCGTAAAACACACTCACCTGGCTCATACTTGAGGTAGAGGATGGACACGATGTAATACGCCAGATCAAAGACAGGAAACATTCCCATTTTGGAGAAAGCTTGGGCAAAATCGCCCAAATTAAGAACTGCCAACACGTTGTCCATGTTGTCTCCTGATACAAACCACGCAGCGAGTTCCTGTTTGTGTTTTTGTTTGTTATTGAATTTTCTTTGTTTTGTTTCTTTTTTAATCCAACTGCACAGACGGGATCGGAAGCCCCCCCAAGCCCAGTCCACCGACTCTCCGCCAAGCCCCCCGGTCTCAACAGTGAAAGCCTGTGACACTCAAGCCCTCCTATTAATACCACTCATCTCCACCACAGCATCATCATCCTCACCGTCGTGTGCGCTCCGTGCCAGCTGCTCCGCTTTTCAGGCCGCGGGACGTTTGCGCGTCAGCTGGGAGAAAAGACAACATCTGACAAAAAGGCTTTTCCAGCCGCGTTCATCATCAACCCCCAGATACGAGCACGACGTTAGGGCTTTATTCCCATCCTCTAACACCGACATATATTCATCCCAATCCGGATCAGACTCTGCACCGACCGGTTCTAATCCCAAACAGCTCCGCAAAATGGTGCTAGAGGTGATATCACTGCTGTTTACATTCCAGCAGATGATCTCACCAGCAGACCCCCAAACCTGCACAAACATCCCCAAACACTCATTTTACACTTAATCATTTTATTTAAATATTTTCTCGTCTGACGTTTATATCTGAAGGTGAATAAAAACAAATAATGAAGGTGGTGGACACGAGAGGGCGCCAAAAACTGTAAATGATGTTTTGGAGTGAAGTCATTTTAGGTTCCAAATAACAGCTTTACGCCAAAAAATATAGAAATACAGCATGAGGGTGCTGGTGTTGCATTAGTGAATATATCCAGATGATTATTTCCACCCACTTTGTGTGTGTGTGTGTGTGTGTGTGTGTGTGTGCGTGCGCACGCGCGCATGTTTTTAAAGAACTAGGCCGGATTATATGATAACAAATATTAAATGAATGTGATTAGTGTACCACGTAAATAATTGTTTTGTGTTATCAAACATACCAGCAGACCCAACATAAATTTACTCAGACATAGTTCTGCCCCCCCCCTTTTTTTTCTAATGGAGTATAACAGACAAACAGAATAATTGTATGATCGGCAAAAGTATATAATCTTGGCTGGTAAACTGGGTTTAACAAAAAACAAAAATACAAAAACACAATTCGTAAATATTTGCTGTCTTTAAATATTTTAAGTATTTAACTAAAAGTAATTATTTATACCCCAGTTGTGTTTCTGGTGAAACAAAAAAAAAATTCTTTAAACTGAAGAAGACCATTTATTGGGTTCAAAAGACTGTCATATTGCCTGACAGACGAATCTCAGGAAAAAAGACTCCAGAGTGCTCTGTGTCCTGAAATGTGATTGGTTGTTCACGGTACGTCACTTTGCGGAAGTGTGAAGGTCTGTGATGTGATGTGGACAAAATGATTGGTGATCTGTTAATATTCGGGTAATTTTTTCGATTCTTATCGCATTCGACATTTTTGTTTCAATGAATGTGTCATCTTTATGTTACTGTCGGCAGTGCTGTTGTTAAAATAGAAGGGCTTTGTGCTAAAGTACAAGCTAACTGCCTCCGTGCTAATGCCAGCTCACCATTTAAGCTAGCTCAGGTAAACATAAGTAAAACTGTGCGTTTCTCTACAGGACTTTACTGGTGAACGCAGGGGCTGTGCTGAATTTTAAACTGTGAGTATTACAGCAATTCGTTTTTAATTGCTATTACTGAAAACTGTAGCATGTACAGCAAAGAAATGGAAAATATAAGAATGAACCAAAAGTAAACAATCACAGAAAGAGAAGATGTTGCGGCGATTCTCTCCGCAGATTACACAACACCAGAACAGCGTGCACACGTAATATTACTGTTGAATTATTACAGAAAAAGGAAGGAATCCCAAGGATTTGGAGATGAGTCCAGCGGACCAACAACAGGTCTGTGTGATTATGAATAAACATTAAGAAGAAAATGAACAGATTGAGGTTATAATAAAAAGGGTGTGTTTTTTAGGTGACAACATCAGAGAGTTCCTGCTCAGCCTGCGATACTTTCGGATCTTCATTGCTTTGTGGAACATCTTCATCATGTTCTGCATGATACTGTGAGTTAATAACGTGCATTTAACTTGGTACATATAATAGTTAGATGAGACACTGAAGAGGTTGCACAGTTATAGAAAAGACTTTCCAGTGTAGATTTACTGCTTTTGTCATAAAATGTAGTTTATAGAGTTAGAATGATTTCCAATTATTGTAAATATATTGATTGCCCTCAAAAGTGTCACATCTGCGCTCAGAACTAAATATGATGCTAAAAACCTGTGCATTTCGGAAACTATAGTATAAACGTGAACACCAGTATCTGAATGCATTAAGCTCAAATGTATTCTGGACACAAAGTTTTGAATAAATTTGATCATTGGTTTCATCAGGATGCCCCCAAACAACAAAGGTTTAGTTGGAATAAACAAAAACACATTGGAGGAGTGGATACTGGAATGGCATCATTAAACAATTTTAGTAAAGACATAATGCTTTTGAAAACCCCACAGTATTTTGCTCCTTGTTCTTTATAGATCTTTTGCTGCTTTAACACACCTGAGTGATGCTCAGTTATTTTTTTTTCTCCATCAGGAATTAAAAAAAAAAAAAAGTCACACCACACATATCTGGTAGAAATGCTTAAGAATGTTGTAAGTGCTTAAATATTCATTCGTGATTAAAGTGAACGTTGTGAAGTTTGAAGACTAAAACAAATGGACTATCAAAGTTGTACTAAGAGAGTTGGAGGCAGAAAACCCTCCACTTTTTTGATGGCCTCCTTTGAAAACAAGATGACACCTCAAGGGATTTACCCTAATGAATACATTTACTTAAAATAAAATGATAAATGTAGCAGGTATTCTAGAGCGAACTACATATGCAGAAAAACGTTTAAAAAGCAGTCTGTTAAACTTGAAATGAAAGATGGTGTCATGTTTTAGACTAAAGTTTACTAATACTGCGTAAAGGAGTGACATCTGATCAGAAATGATCACCTAAGGCACAGTTGGGGATGTAAATGGAAACACTTAAGTTTGTTCATTTGGTTTCAGATTGTGTAAATACATGTTCATACCTGACACAAATAGGGCCTATTTAAATACATTGGCTACAAGTGACAAGACAGAGGTTCAGTCATAATTAAGTTGGGCATACACTTGATGACCAGCTGAAGCATTTTGAGACAGGACTAAACACATTTAATCACGCTTTCCAACAATTTGGGGTGATTTATTTATTTATTTATTTATTTTTTTTTAAATTGTGGACATTCAGAAGACCGCAGCAACCTGACATCTCTGGTTGTGCAAATTCACCAAATAGAGTCAGTGTCAGAAAACACACTCTGCACACAGACTATCATTTTACCCACAGGACACAGGAGCTATGAGTCACTAAAACAACACCTTCTTTGCAAATACATGACAGCTACAACACTCCCCATTGTGACCTTTGTTCCAAAGTTGAATGGCCCTCTCTATCCAACAGGCATGATAGACATTGTATTTATTTGTTTTTACAGCCCTCACTGATCTTTTACCATCTTGTATACATTTTTTAGTACCTTTTAATGCAAGTCAATATAACACTTACTCAAAGGACGGGCTCACACTGCAAGTTCCTTCAGTGCATACTGAATTGGGAAAATGCAGTTTTTCTTACTGTGTACCTGAAACCTGGAACACTCTCCAAACCCATCTGAAATTTACCACAGTTTTATCATTAGGACAATTTAAATCACTTATTTTACTTCCAGCTGCTCCCATTTTTAAGTAGTTGTATGTTTTTAGTTCATCTATATCACTTTACTTTTTGGTACTTCTGATATGGCATTGTGTGTTTCAAGTAGTTTATGTTTTAAATCCCTAATTTCATCATCTTTTTTTTTGGTTTTACTTCCAGCTGCTCCTATTTTTAAGTAGACTTCTCTGTTTTTAATTCAACTTTGTCACTTTTACTTTTTGGTATTTCTGATATGTCCATTTTATGTTTCAAATATTTTGTTTTGGCTAAATTGTAAATGAGGTTCTTCAATATTTCTTTGAGTTTAAATAAAGGTTATGAATAAGCCACGTAACACAGGGGAAATGAAAATTAAAACATTCACAATCAAAGCTGCATCAAAAATACATTTACTTTCCTGATACATTCAAAGCTTGGTAGTCCAGGAAACTTTACTAAAAACCATAGTTCTGACATGATCCTTCAGTACTTATGATACCTGTAACTGGGTTGTTTTCTGCTGCTCAAACAATATTTTCGTATTTGAGGCGATTCCTTAAGCTTTGTTCAGTAGAGGTATAACATGTTTGAAGCTACAATTTTTGTTTTTAAAGCTTTATACATTCAGTGAAAAGTGAGATGTTGTAGTTGTGAAATATGAAAGTATCAGCAGATAATGTACTGCATAAGAAAAACATAGTAGTGTGTCACTTTATCTGTATCTCTGTTTAAATCGGTGCAACATAAAATAAAGCTTTCATTTCTTATAGGTGTAAGATACTCAATGTACATGAATTTGCTCTGTGTATATTAGTTTTGAACTCTCATTTTTTCAGTTCATAGTAGTAACCTACTGATTGTCTTTCAGGTTGTTTGGCTCATGATCATCTGCATTCGTGGTGACGGGATATCCAACAGGCTTCACAACATGGACTCTCTAAACAGTTACTTTGACCTTTTTAATAGCAGTTATTATTTCTGTCAAACCCTCAACTTCTGTACAGGAGTTTATCAATTGCAATATTTATTTTGTCTTATGTATTGTTAAAACCAGTTCATAGATGGGGTTACATTTTTACCTTTGTTTTTCCATGCTGTAGCCATATTTTCTCATCTACTTTTGGTGGTTATGTGTCGTCCTTTTCCCTTTTGATCCGCTGCAGTCATCAGTGCTTTTCCATGTTATTTGGCTTTTAAATAAAGTGCAGAGGTTTAATATTATGGCCAGCCAGTCACTAAAATACTCATTTTAAGGTTTCTGCTCTGTTGTAAAAACCTCATTTAGTACAGCAGATTTTCTCTAAATCATCTGTCATTACTGTTGCTTTCAATTTAACAAATGAATTTACAAATACATGTACAGTTCATCTCCAGTTTTGGTGGAAATAGAACAAACATCTCTTTACTTTTTAATTGTTTTACTCTTGTGTCTCTAGGGTATTCACATTAAATTGAGTGGTTAAGATTAAAACGGAAATGACATTTTTTGCTTTGGGGAGTATCGGATGGAAAATAAGTGTTATAATGTAAATGTTCTTCAAAATAAAATCCAGTTTTCTTATTCGTTGTCTGTTACTTGGTTTGCAAGTAAACAAAATGATGCCTTTATGCAGTACTGTACATCTGTACATCTGCCATGGTTTAGCAGGGGTGTCCAATCCTGGTCCTCGAGGGCCACTATCCTGCATGTTTTAGATGTATCCCTCTTCCAACACACCTAATTCAAATGATAAGCCTATCACCAAGTTCTGCAGAAGCCTAATAACGACCATCAGGTGTGCTGGGAGAGGGAAACATCTAAAACATACAGGATACCGGCCCTCAAGGACCAGGATTGGACACCCCTGGTTTAGGGTAATTTTATGGCAACTTGCACATTAGAATCACTTTAACAGTATTCATACAGACAGTGCTCTAATGGATCTAAATACTTCTTTTACTTTTACTCAAGTACTGTCCTTTAGCACAACTTTGAGATAGGTGTAATTCATCTCTTTTTTTTTTTTTGCACTGTTCATACAACAAATGCACTACTTGCAAATTTAACCTTAATGTGCATTTGTTAATTCATTAATTTCTTTTAATATAATATGAGCATATTCAGTATAGTTTTATCAAGTTGAGCAGTACCGTTGTAATAAGAAACTCATCGAATAATAAAAGGATGAAGAAAATCATAAAAACAAATAACAGGCTGAAAATAAATCTTTATGTACTGATTTCGTCATGCACAATAATAATAATAATAATAATTAGTATTATAAGTAGTAGTAGTATGAAGAGGAAGAAAAAGAAATACGGAACTGATGAGTGCTACCAGAAATAAATTAATCGATAATAAATACAGTAGTTGTGTTTTTTTTATGACAAATGCATTTATTATTCAACAATAAAACATACAAAAAATAATATAACAATATACTACAAGAATAAGTAAGTCAATTTAGCAAAAAAAAAAAAAAATACAAAATATAAATTATTCAATAAATTAAAACGGTCGGGTTTTGTTTATGTGTGTGCCGTCGGTTGCCCGGACGCACAGAATGACCAGAGTTGACGTTGATTACGCAAAAATATCCCATCGTGCTTTTCGCGGGCGCCTAACAAAAAGCCGGATGACGCGGCGGCGGAGGAGGAGGCTGCCAGCTGAGGGGGGTGGCCGATTCCCGGAGAGGGCTTTCCTTTCACTGTCCGAATAATCACATACGTGACGGCGGCGTCTGAAATAAACATAAAGGCATCGTACGGCATGATGCCCGCCGCCACAAGACGCCTTCCGCGGGGCCTGTGAGAGCCGGCCGGGTTCCCAGCGCCGCATTCTTCGGGGGATTCTGCTGTCTGAGTCCGTCCGTACTGACCCCAGACACCGCCAGGCGATGACAGCGGCTACAGCCACTCCGCAGGTGATGAGAGACCGGCTGCTACAGGCCATCGACGGCCAGAGCAATGTGAGTACACCCGCCGGTTCCTAAACACCGAACCGGGCTCAGGACGGCAGACAATAAGGCCAAGCAGACCGGCCTTCGGGTCTCCACAGACTGGTGACAAAGTGGGGGATGTCAGGTTCGGCTAAGTATTGTTTGCTTGCTAATTAGCTGGCTAAGATCAGCAGTTAGCAAAAAGTAAGTAATGCCAGTCATTCCAGAGCTGGAGCTAATGTTGTTGTAGCAAAGTTAGCTTTTTATGTCTGGCTAAAATGCACAAAGCCCCAGATGAGGACACACTGTTATCTGTTAGTGCAAATATGACATGCACTGATTTCACACAACTTAAAGTTTGACACTGTAGTGACAATGAAGCTGACATTTTAACACCGTTACAGTACCAGCAAAATGTACAGAATGTCACAAGACTAGATATTGACATGTGTTAGCAGGATACTGTGTAGTTGGACTGTAACAGGATGTTCCCTTTTTACTAAACTCTGATGGGCAAACATTCCAGAGCTGCTTCTTATGATTAATGTAGAAAAGTCATTGCATTTATGTCCATGTACATGCACAGGACATCGGTGTGGATAAAGTTAAAAGATGAGTGACTGGTATTGAGCTTTAAAGTAACTGAAAGGCCGATGCTTAAATGCATATGATCTCAAAAGATGTGGTATTAACATGTCTTTTGCATGGGCAGAATCCTGGTTTCTTTTTCTGTAACAGAATGTTCCTATTAACTGAAACCAACAGATGTAGCAGAATGTGCTCAATTACTGGAGGGCACCCTAGACTTTCTGTCTCTTTCTGTTTCTCCATCACTACTTATTAACATGGCTGTTTGTTTCTAGATTGTTTTCCAGCATTCATTGTTCTTCATTTATACAACACACATCAGGTTTTTGCAGTCAATCATTTAATCACAGCTTATTTATTTGTATAATTGGTGAAGTCGTCATTTTGTGTGTCTTCTATCAGATTTTTGCCTCACGTTTGCACACAAACAAACCCTGATGGCTTTATAAATAACATTTATGAGACATGTGAGACAAAGCTATATCCACTAGAAATGCACTGACTTCATAACATGGACACACATAATTGGTAGATCGTGATAGCTGGTGGAAAGGCAGAGATGAGTGGCCATTAATGTTGACCACTCATCACCGATTAATGGAGATTTTAAATGGTTTTTAGTTTCACACTCAAGTAACAATAGACTGATAAATTATGCCGGGGTGGTTATGCCACTAGTATGACTGGAAAGCGAATTTAACTAAAAGATTCAATATGAAAATATGGTAACAATAGTTCTTACAGGAACTTGTCATGCTTGGATCTAACTGGGTGTTCTGATTAGGTCTCGACCAGTAATGTTTATTTTAAAGATCAATAATACAAGCGGTTTGAAGCAGGAAAAAGCCAGTATCTGATTAACTGATCAGTGTCATTCCCATAAATACCTGAAGAGACAAATCTTGTCTTCAGTATCCAGTACCTGATTTTATCAAATCCCAGGCACTGTTTTATTTGATCAAAGGTATATTCACTGGACTGTCATTGCCTCTCAGTTGTAGTTGGCACAGAGCTGGAGAACATTTTTTGTTCTCCTGCTGCATGTTCAGACTTTTTTTTTTATTGGGTTTTTTGAATGTGTGTTTTTTTGTTTGTTTTTTTTTTTTCTGTGCAAGTGCTTGCCTGCAGATGGAAGTTCTGCTCCAATCCTTTGTCTTTCTCACAGATTCTCATGCACTGAACTTAAACATTTGCATACGATCTCAGTTTCTCATATTGGTCCTGAAAGCAGTTTGGGTTTTGGTTTTAGTCAAAGCACAGATGCAGATGTGAAAGCTGATTCAAATCTGGTCTTGTTGAGCTTTGGAAGGTCAATTTGTCAGATTCTGATGTGTGGCCTAAGAATTTTTTTTTTTTTTTTTTTTTCATCCTTTCAGCAGATATGCAACATGGTGGTAGTTATGGAGGTCATCTCTTTCCTGGAGAAATATCCCATCACCAAAGAGGCACTGGAGGTAGGTTTGGTAAAAGCTACTATGTTTATTTGACATTAAAATAAGACGCTGCTTTTCAGAGATCCAGTGTTTTAACGTCTTCTCATGTCATTCAAGGAAACCCGTCTTGGTAAGCTCATCAATGATGTCCGGAAGCAAACCAAGAATGAGGACCTGGCAAAGCGGGCCAAGAAGTTGCTGCGAAACTGGCAGAAGCTAATTGAGCCCAGGAAGGGTGAGGTGTTGTCTAAGAACCACACCGGTGCATCATGGTCTTCCAACGGGGGTGCTCATCCTTGTGTCTCCTCTCCAGCTGCCACCACACCTTCAGGTAAAACCGTCCCAGAGCTGAAGAACAGAAATGACTTCAACAACTGTCGCTCGCCAAGGGTGGAGAAACCAAACAGGAAGCGAAAGGGAGACCAGAAGGAAGGCCAGGTCGTACCAGCCAAGTTATCCAAAAAGACTCTTAATGATCAAATGCAGAACTCCAAACAGCTGTCAACCAACTGCGTGGGTGGCTGCTCAGATTTTTTTACTGATACTCATGTACATACTTCAGATAAGGAGATATCAGAGCCTGTGGACAATGGCCGCCTAAACAAAATCCCTGTCAATGCTGTAAAACCTCATCCAAGTGCCCTGGGATTCAACAAGCCCCCGAGCACTTCTTTGTTGCTGAAAGCATCCGTTCTGCAGCAGCAGCAGGCTGCCTCTGGGGGGCAGTATCGACCGAGAAGTCCTCGGTGTTCCTTGCACAGTCCTAAAACTCCAAAGCAGGAAGCCGGTGTTAAAGTACAGACTACAGCACAAGCACAAAATCTGTCCAGTCCCGCTGTAAGACCCGGTTCTGTGGACACTCCTGGGCTGGGGTCTTCCTCTCAGCCTCTAGATGTTCAGGGTTTGCACACAGACGATCTGCGGTTGGCAGATACTGATTCTCAAAGTGGACATCTTCACAACTTAAACCCCTCATCCTGCAGTGAAGATGACGGCGCTGTCAGTAACACAGGGAAAAGAAAAAAGAAATACAAGCCTAAGGACTACACAATAAATTTGGAGGATGAAACGGTAGAAGAGGGTGTTAAAAAAGTCAGGTTAAAAGACAGACGGCTGACATTTGATCCTGTTACAGGGCAGATCAAATCCTCATTCCACAGGGAGTCTTACCAAGACGTGGAGGTCAAACTTGAAGGTCAGTGGTCAGAGCATCCGAAGCCAAACCCACAGGTCACTCCCAGTCCATTTCAGCAGACTGACTGGAAAGAGCTGTCGAGGAGTGACATCATCCAGTCTTATCTGAGCCAGCAAAGCAGCGTGCTGACATCATCTGGGGCCCACACACCCGGCGCACATTTTTTCATGACCGAATTCTTGAAAAAAGAGGAACATCGAGGTAAAGACGACAAAAAGACGCTGGTGTTGGCGCCAGATCCCCCCGTCAGAGACATACCAGGGGTCAGCAGGGAGGTCAGCACTGAAGACCTGGACAGGTTACACAAACAGCACTGGCCTGGGGTTAACGGCTGCTTTGACACCCAGGGGAACTGGTACGACTGGACACAGTGCATCTCCTTAGACCCTCACGGAGATGAGAGCAGGTTGAATATACTGCCGTACGTCAGTCTGGATTGAAACAGATGATCTGTTTCTACATTTTAAGATGTCTTCATCTCTGGGAGTCAAAGTGAAAGCTGCTGTTGTGAACATGATATCAATGTGCTGCCTGCTGGGCTGTGTGAATAACCAATCAGTGTTTTTATGAGATTTCTACTTTTTGTGAGGTCAGCATCAAGGGAAAACGGCTATGCATAATCTGACAATTTGTTTATGTTCAGGATATGAGCTTTTTTTTTTTTTTTTTTTTTTTTTTTTTAAATGTACACAAGACCAGAAGAGACGTTACATCATACCGCACAGCCCAATTTCTAAATATTCCCTTGAGTATAGGCCTCATGGAAGTAAATTTACTGTTTTGTTTGTTTTTAGCTCCAAGCATTTCTCAAGATAAGTTGAACTTTGGCTCAGTCAGTGCCATCACTTGATACTACCCAGGTGTAAGCAGCATAATCAGAGCAGAGATCAAGCATCAAAGGTCAGGAAACATTTGTTAGGGTCCCCATTAACTGTGGCCTAAAGCACAGAGTCTTCCTGGGGTCCACATTTACATGCATAAGAACACACTCAAATGTTTCATAAACTCATTAGACATTATAATCCTCACAAATTAGCACATTTAAACTCCTACTGGGTACAACAACATGTTACTCATAAACAGTACATGAGAGCAAGTTTTACTGATGCACAATTTGGTGAAATGTCTGCATTGAAATGCTGTTTGCACACAGTGACCTTTAGGACAAAGAATCACTGAAACATAATTTGAATTTGTGTTTCGTGTCTTGAGGTTTTAACGTTTAAATAAAGTCACATGAAACTGATGTGATGGTGGAGGCTCACTGAGCTGGAACATGTGGTTAATGCCCCGTCCACACTAATGCAGATGTTCAGTAAAAAAAGTTTATTTCTCTACATCCACATGTAAATGACATTTTTAGGTCACAAAAAGAACTATTTAAAGCACTTTTCAAAGTGTATATTTTCTAAACTCCAATTTGTGTGTTCATGGAAACGGATTGTTAATCGATGGCGTCACAGCCCAATTTGTTCATGTCCATTATGTATTTGTGATGAAGTTGCACCTGAAACATCAAACCCAGGTGTATAAATCAGTGCATGACCTGCAGTAGATCGAGCACTGATACCTTTGGGAGATGGACCGGAGCAGCGTTATGGACAAATCCACATCATGGAAAAAACATTCTTCCACAACCAACACTTAAAATAACACGTTTACAACTGAACTACACCTCCATGACAGATTAAAGCCTATGAATCTGCTACATCCAATATTATCCACAGTGTCCACAGGTTGGACAACAACCAGTTTGGTTTGTCTGAGACGTTGGACATGATTGGAGGTGTTTATTCATTGTGTTGACAGAGATATTTTGTGAAATGGAGAAAGAATATAAGAATATCTTTGGAAAAAAATTGAGGTTGGTGTTGATGGGGCATAAAACAGGCTGTCGTGTATGATATTTATTTACATTTCAATGTTCATTTTCAGATTTGATACGTGTTTAGACTACAGTCGATCCTTTTCTTCTATTTCTGTATTCAGAATTGGTTTTGTGATGCAGCTGCAACATTCCAAACTTTCCCTGCTGAAACATCAGGACAACTCTCCAAAATGCACATTTTTAAAACGTGATCTGTTTTGTATTTGGATTTTCCTTAACTGTGCATTTAGTTGTAAAATATTCATGAGGAGGCAGAGCTTTGTACTGTTGGGAAGAATTCAAATGAACACGGGATGGATTTTTGTGGATGAAGAACTTGCTGTCATTCCTTTTAGATATTGTTTGCCTTATGGAAACCTGTGTTTTCCCTGAAGACAGAGCCTTAGTGAATGTACAGAATTTAGCCTTTTGTGTTCAGCTGAATGCAGAAGAGAACATATTTGTTACTTAGTCCTTTTAAGTGGACATGTTGATATGTGTTAATAAAAAACAATTGCAGAAATCATGATTGTGTTTCCTCTGTCAGTGGGTAGGAATCCTTTTTTTTTTTTTTTTTTTTTAGTTAATTTTGCTCTATTTACATAAGAAACTCAGAGGCTGTGAAATTCTGGGCCAGTACCAATGCTTAAAATAATGTGACCAATGTCTAATGCTAATACAGGTGATAATATAATAATCTTTATTTTTTATATAGTATTTTTAAGAACAGTTGAAGTGTTTAGACAGCAAACCAGACAAGTAAAAACTAAGTGTGTTATCGGTGAACAAAGCTTAGACAAATGTACAACAGAAGACAATTCAATAGGATTTTTCATGTGAGATTTTTGCTTATGACTGAGTATTTCTAACATTTAACATATTACGCTTATAGTGTTTAGTAAAAGAGGATGCAGCTGAGAGTGTATTTTTCTATTTGTATGAAAACTGTGTTGATAATAAACTATAGAAGGCATTTCAAAAGGGGTTTTCATGTATGATTTGTGCTTACAATGGAGATTTTTTTAAATTAACTTTTTCACCAGAACTGCACATTTAGGTAGAGATAAGACTGCTTTATAGATGATATGCAATTTTAACTTATGTATTTTTCATTTACATGACGAAAGTGTTTGTTATAAACTATAGAAGGCATTTCCATAGGATTTTTCATATATGACTTTTGCTTGTAATGGAGAATTTTCTACACTTTTTGACCAGAACTGCACATTTAGAAAAGGATGAGACTGATTTACAGACAATTTGCTACTTCAGTCCATTTTTCCATGAAGATTGTGTTGATAATAAACTATAGAAGGCATTTCAAAAGGTATGATTTTTGCTTACAATGGAGATTTTATTTTTTACCAGAACTGCACATTTAGATAGAGATTACACTGATTTATAGACAATTAGATTTTTGCTTATAATGGAGTATTCTGAATCACGTGTTTGTGCACTTTCCAATATAGTGCTCACTAATACTTCGAGTGCAGGAGGGAACCGGATGATGAGCCGGATCCTTCCTGTATTCTGAAGTCTGTTACCGGATGTGCAGCGGTCCTCCAAGCGGCTGCCCTCCCTCCTCTTCTTCACGGCTCCGCGCTCCCTCCCCCGGCGCAAACAGACACACTCCACCGGTGACTCGTCACTCCGCGCTGGAAGATGGCTGCGGTGGAGCGGACCCCGGTCAGGGAAGGGATCCGGATAGTAGTGTTGTGCGTGTGCTGGTATACCGTAAGCTCTGGGGGTAACGTCGTCAACAAAATCATTCTGAATGGCTTCCCGTACCCGGTCACGGTGTCTCTCTTCCACATCATCTCCATCGTCGTCTTCCTCCCGCCGCTGCTGCGGGCATGGGGAGTCCCCAAAACAGAACTGCCGAGCAGGTACTACCGCTGGTATATCCTGCCTTTAGCCTTCGGAAAATACTTTGCATCTGTGTCGGCGCACTTCAGCATATGGAAAGTCCCGGTTTCCTACGCACACACCGGTAAGTTCCTCTAATTTCTGCTAATATTTGGTGATAATGCGAGGCCACCTGGAGCGCGTCAGTCGGGGCAACTTGATGATGTGTCCCTGTCAGCTGATGTTAGCTTAGCCGGCTAACACTCGGACAAGTCGACATTTAACCAGCCTGTGGGCCCCGGGTCAGTCCACAGCCATGTAGGCCGTAAAAAGACGGGCTTTCATGTGGATAATTACCTTACCTGGCTAGAGTAAGAGTAAATTAAACCGCTTCAGACCCTTCTTTGAAACCACTAAGTGGCTCATGTTAGCTAGCTACCAACTTGATTAACGCTCTGGAGGAGTGCGTCAGGGGGGATGAGACCACGCAGACCCGGCTCAGAATGACCCATGTGTCTTTAAATCCGTGTGAGAGGGAAACACAATTAAGTCAGCCCACATGTAAATGATTTAACAAAAAAATGAAGCTCATGTGAAGGTATTATTGGGTTATGTGCTTTGAATTCACTAACCAGTTATACGTTCATTTATTACATAGAACCAGAAAATACTCACTCAGATCTGCTACATTAGTGAATACAGGGAGAAAGTAAGACCAAAGCTGCTAAAATCAACCAATCACATTCTTTCCTGTTAAGAAAAATTAGGTTTTTGGTTCTGAAACGTACTCTTTAATCATTAAGTTGCCAGTTTATTAAATTAGTAAACACTAAAGGTTAATGACATAGGACTGCTTATATGTACTTGAGTAAAAAGTAACTAAATAACTAAGATTGGGTTATCTGCTGCTAAATTCAGTAACAGTGACAAGTTATGCATTAATTTATCATCACATAAAGCCAAACAAATGCAGTCACACTCAGAAAATCTGAAACAGATGCTGCATAGACCAAAAATGTGGAAAAAATATATGGTTGTTGTAGAGATACTAAATGAATAAAATGGACTTGGTGTAACACAACAAAAAGGTGCAGGTGAAACATATTTGGAAAATGTTTGCATATGTATTTATGCAAGAACCAGGGAGGAGACGGGCAATAAATAAACAGAAGTGACTTACCAGATGAAACGCCAACAAAATGCAAATCATAGAAGAGTCTAAAACAACAGTTTACAATCCAGACCAGAGGTTTGATTGATTGGGGAGCAAAGCCAAAACCAGCTTAAGGTTGTTATCTATATATCTATATATCTATATATATATATATCTATATATATATATATCTATATATATATATCTA
>JAQQZY010000020.1:10191802-10203019 GCA_030068375.1 Ostorhinchus rueppellii | reverse complement strand
ATTTTTTTCTGGGGGTTTTTTTGTTTTTTTTAATTTTTTTTTTTTTTTTTTTTTTTTTTAAAACACATTTTTTTTGTGAATCTTGGTATATAATAACTATGAGGACTATTATTTATGAGTATGTAAGGGCTGAATGTTATACCTCAGACCTACAGATGTGTGATTTTACTGTGATTTTATCTTTGTCATCTAAATTGTTTCACTGACCTCACTGTTGCGTTTTTTTTTTGTTTGTTTGGGTTTTTTTGGAAGGTGTTGCGTGACACACGGATTCACCACCTGAGGCTGCTCAACATCCTGGGCTTCAACGCAGTCATCTTCATGCTTCCCACCTGGGTTCTGGTCGACCTGTCAGTGTTTCTAGTGAACGGAGACTTGGTGAGTAACGTTGAACTTCCTTATAAGGAGCACCTGAAGGTTAACTGTACGTTTTTGGGGGTTTTTTTGTTTGTTTTTTACAAATTTATCATTTTACCACATAAACAATAGTGACATCATTAAAGTATTTCTTATAAAAGTTGTGAACACCCCTCCATCCAGGTGGCATCCCCACAAATACATCCACATAAGCACACGCATATCAAATGGACAAACGGAACACCAAAAGAGAAGAAGGGGAAAAAAAAGAAATATACACAAGTACAAAACAAAACAAAAAAAAAGACTCAAACCAGTCTGTAAGGTTAACTTTACTTATTAACAGTAAAACTTTGCTTCTTTCAGTCGGACGTCTCCGAATGGACAGGTACGTTCATCCTCCTGCTCATCAGCGGTTTCTGTAACTTCGCCCAGAACGTCATCGCCTTCAGCGTCCTCAACCTCGTCAGCCCACTCAGCTACGCCGTTGCCAACGCCACCAAGAGGATCATGGTCATTAGCATCTCACTGCTGATGCTGCGCAACCCTGTGACCCTCACCAACGTCCTGGGTATGATGACCGCCATCGTCGGGGTCTTCCTCTACAATAAGGTAAGTTGTGAGCCTCGTGGAGTGTCTGGTAGAGATGGACGCGAAGAAGTTAGGAATCCTGCTTTCAGTAGGAAGTTACAACAGCTTCAAATGTCAGTGTTTTATAATAGTGCAGATAAAAGGTAAAAAGGAACAAAAACATAGTCAAAACTCAAATATTATTTACATTAACCGACTGATTTAATGTGATGGACATTTTTTAATGGAGAAACATCTGCTCTGAGACACGGAACCCACATTTTCGAGAAATGTTGGAAAAGATGGATTGTTTATTAAATAATATAGATGAAACTTTGGAGAAAATAGATATCATTCTATTGTATTCCTCTCTGTTCACTGACTGAAGTTACTGACTATTTTAGGTTATTCATTGTATTTACTTTAGGCCTTTTTGAATTTTCTTTTCTGTGTTTTAGGATTACTTATTTTTTTTTTAGTGTTTTCCCCAGTTTAGTTTGTATTAATGTCATTGTGTGGAAACAAAGGTGCATGAGGAAAGAATGTACCCGTTATTTATTCAGACTTGTTGATCAAAAAGAAAATGTTTAGCAGTGATGGATGAATGCAGACAATATTGATGCAGGAAGAAAGTTGCAGTAGAACGTCAAAAGTAATGCTATTGTTTTACCCCCACGCCTCTTCATAACTGGTGATAAAAATATTACAGCTCAGCAGTTATGAGCTTTGTTGTTCTCCGCTTTGATCATGCATTCATTTAGTTAAGATGTGGATTAGGTTCACACTTGAGGCAAAAGTGGCCCAAATCTGAATTTTTTTTTTTTTTTTCTCATCATATATTTTCTATGACAGTCTGAGCAGCACATATACGGGGTTTTTTTTTTTTCAACTCAGACCCAGGTCGCTTTCATATCTGGTCCTAAATTGGATTCATATCTGATGTTTTGTAACTTGACTTCAGTCTAAACGGTCATGTCACATTTCATCTGAGTTTGGCGTCATTGACATACGACAGACCTCACAATCCTCTATCGCAGTGTATCCCAACCTTTGTTGAGCCACAGCACATATTTGACATTAGAAAAATCATAAGGCGCACCACCAAACAAAAATGTCACAAAGTATATTTATTGAAATATAATGCAAATCTAGTGTCAATTCACTTAGGGGGTGCACAGACAACATTGTTACAGGGCGTTTAGAACAAGAAGGCTCAGAGGGGTGCACCAATGATCCTTCAGACAGATCCCCGGGATTGAGGTCTGTTGTATAGCAGTATTGGAGGCATGTCCCTCCCACCCAAGCAATACCCAGGGTTCATGGGTAACCTGCTAATCCATGCATCAGTACTGAGGGAGCTTTTTTAGGGCCAGTTCACTTTTATTTCTATTTTGCAAAGGGAAGCAGGAGACTATTGTTATTGAGTGGATCATTGGTTTGTGCATACATATCGACATCACGCTGTGCTTGCTTAGAATACCAATCAAGTGAAATTGGATAATTTTCCATGGCACCCCTGATGACTTCTCATGGCACACTAATGTGCCACGGCACACTGGTTGGGAAACACTGCTCTATCGAAGGAGAGGGGACCTAGAAAGCTCTAGATTTACTTCCATAAACATAGTGTGATGAATGTGATGTCATTGACTCATGTGATGTCGCATTTACATTATAATGTGAACAACCATGCAAACCCCCCCCCCCCCAAAACTCACAATAGAGCATTATGACCTGCAGTGTGAACGTAGCCTAATAGTTTGTGTAAAACCCTGCGTGGTTTAGAGCTGAAGTCGGTCACAGATGCTGCTCCGTATCAGCTTCTGCTCCTGATGGACTGGATGGATCACGCGTAAATCTTCAATTTTCCTCTGAGGACAATAACATGAATAAATAAATCTATGCTTTGTGATGGTTAAAAGAAGTAAGTTTGCAAATATTATCATGTACTCATGGCGTCCAGCAGACACTGACAGACATGAGTCTTTGCAGCTGTTTGACTCGTTTCCAAAAGCATCATTTCCACTTATGGCTGTTTGTTTGCATTAAAGTCATGGCCATGAGGCTGAATTATATTTAGATCAGTTCTTTCCATAAACTCATTTTCTTGTGAGACATTTCAATGCCTGAGAATCCACTTCCACTCTCACCCCATTATTTAAAACCTGTCTGTCCTCTGGCTCAGAATAGCCTTTGTCATTGTGTGTTAAATGAAGTTATGAGTGCGACTCTGGTCTAGAAGAATAATAATTTAAAAAAAAAAAAAAAAAAAAAAGCAAGAAAATGCAAATATAAAATTATTAAAAGTAAAATAAGGAAAGTGAATACAAAATTTTCTAAAATGTGTAAAAAGAATAGAAGTAAAAGTATTTAGTAAGTAGAGTATTTATGTTTGAATAAATATTCTTGCAAGAACAGGGGATTTTGCTCAAACTTATCGCACGTTTCACTAATTCACTCTGCCAACAGGCCAAGTATGACGCCAACAGGGAGAAGAAGCTACTGCCAACCACGAAGTCAGACCTGATGACCTTCGATAACCCGGCGCTGGAGAAGATCCAGGCCAACGGGTCAGTGCCTTTCTCCCACGGCTCAGAGCAGCAGCACAGCTGGAACAACGTGCTGACCGACCACTTCCAGTACAGCCGGCAGACCTACACGACGAGCTACAGCGGAAACACCCAGTACGTCGTCTAAGCAGCGAGCGTGTGTCTGTGCGTGTGCGCTCGCGCTGGGTCGCCGTCATAGACATTATCGTGTGTAGCCGCCAGCCCCAGCAGCGGGTCGTCACGGCAACGCTCCAACATGAGACTGAAGGCAAGTGCTGTTTGTTTCCAAAGCGTCAGGATGTGAGGCCTGACGTGTCCAACGCCTCCCTGTCTCCGCTTCACCTTCACTTCAGTTTATTTATTATGTTGGTACTGACAGCACAGCGCCGCTCCACAGAAAACAAAGCTCATGTCAAATATTCTCAGACGTTTTCATGATGGATTAAGCCATGATATCAGTCGCAGAAAAATGTGACGCTGGAGGATGGAAATGAGAAAAGTGGTGCAATGAACTGGTGTGAGTTTTGTTTTCATCATCAGCTCTTGGTTTGGGATTTCTTTTTTTTTTTTTCTTTAATTTCAGTAGATATTCTTTGCGAACCAAGAACAGACACCTGTCAGTCCTGCACGTACTGGAATGCCTTTACATTTTGGTTTTAGGCGTTCCAAGTGGTTTTGTTTCAGTTGTCATGTCCTTTTTCTTCATGAGGCATGTGTCCTGATGTGAGGAGAAACAGTTCGTTGCCCTTAATAAAATAAGTAAAATTATGCTGCTTATTTGTGGCTGTAGAGACCGTTTAGAGGGATTCTAGGTGAAATACGGCTGCATGATATGTACATTATTTCAGTATTGTCATTGTAATTTTTGCAAGTTGGATAAATTCACTGAATCACAATATAAAATGAGTGAGAAACAGGATTGAAACGAGAAATAGCTGAATTTAGCTGAGAAAAGCACCAGAAGTGATGATTTTTAACTACAAACAAGTGCGGCAGTTCCAGTGAAAGTGACAAAGGAATTTTTCTCAGATCTCTTCAGAAGACTCGTCTCAACACTCACTTTCTTTTCTGTTGAGTTTTGTGAAACTGGTTATATAGTGTTGAAGTTCAAGACGCAACAGTTCAGCTGTTGTTTTCGATGCATTTGGAAGAAAATCACCTCAGTGTTTACAGCTGTGACAAAACTGACCGGTTGCAGAAATATCATTTTATTAGGAATACATGTGAGATTTCCAAAATTTTTGTCATTGTCTTATGAAGTAACAGTTAAAAATACAATCAATAAATCTGGAAAATTCACAAAAACACACCAAAACCTTTGGCCACGACTATACAGTGACTGTTTTTTAAATCATCTGCTGAGCATAAGTGTATTTTTTTTTTTTTTCGTTGTTGTTGTTGCTTGTCATGATAATGTAATTGTAATTGATGATTAAATAATTGTTTTTTCTGTTCATTTCGTGCCTCTAATATCAGTGTAGCAGTGTGTTATTACAATTCATCTAAAGAGGGAGGAGAAACACGAAGAAAATAATGTAAATGTCTAAAATGGCAAATCAAAATGATGTGGAAAGAGCTCCAGATAAAGCACAAAAAGAAAGTGATGTGCAAATAGTGATGAAACATGAAATTTATTTCAGTTTTATTGTTTTTCTACACCTTAATAGAGGCGATTATGTAAAATAATTGCAGGAAGGCCATTCTGTAATAACTGAAACAGGCCGAAATGTAGACAAAAACAGTATTTTATTGTCAGTTTTTTTTTCCAAGTATCATGCAGCCCTAGTGTGGAATTAGTGAGATGATTATTTCAGGGAGAGCTCAGTCTGTTGTAGGTCTATAAAAGCCCATAAAGCACGAGTGTCAAACATCAGGCCTGTGGGCAAAGGGTCGAATCTGGCCTGTGGGGTAAAGTTTTTGAAATGCAAAAATTACACTGACAATATTAACAATCAAAGGTGTCCAAATCATTTTAAGGGGCCACATTCAGACCAGTATGAAGTGGGTCAGACCAGAAAAATACTATCATATTAACTTATAAGTAAAGAAACTTCCAAAATATTGTTGAAAATACATTTATTTTTTAAATAAATTTCAGGTTGTTCATGTTATTCTGATTTTAGTTTTTTGGGTTTTTTTTAAAGGATGGTTTGTTGACGTCAGCATTTTCATAATGTAGTTTTACTTTTTTCACTTTAAAACAGATCAAAGTTGTCACTTTTCCATCGGGCTTATGCTTAAAACTTCACTGATATTTACTAAAAGTTGGAAAAACAGAAGTGCGTAATGTTGCTTTTTCTGTTAAATCACAAATGCGATGATTTGTTAATTTATATAATGAGAAGTCACTCTATAAACTAATGTAACGAATGTAAATATGGTGTTTATTTACAGATATATTCATTATTATTATATATTACCCTCTATCTTGTACTGAATTATACAATTATTCAGTTTCCTGGTGTGTCCATTTGCACCATGTTTCTTTTAAAACTCTTCTTCTCTTGTAACGTCCATCCACATCCGTTTTTTTATTTTTATTTTTTATTCTCATGACTATTTGCGAAAAAAGGCCTTTTTATTGCAGTTTTGCGTAATATACAAATTTCGCAACGCCACAAAAACCACCTTACCAGCGCAAAATCTTTTAATTGAAAAATTTGAGTTTTGGTGGAATTGTCGTTTTTCTGTTAAATTTGGTAAATTTTTATGCACAAGTTTATATTTGCGATATTTGAGGGTCAGTGGAAAAGCGACTCGAGGTTATTATGTTATATTTTTACTGGTCCGCCCCTTTGCTGATCCTCTTTGAATGTGGAACCTGAAGTAGAATGAGTTTGACACCTTTGTTGTAAAGGTTCAGAGGAGGTTTTTGATTAATTGGATTAATCGTCTCCTCATGTTTGTCTGACATGAACTGCGTTTCTTTATTAGAAGTCTTATATTTCAAGCTGTTATTTTCCCTCAAAGCCACACATTTCACTTCAGAATTGTCCATATTAACCAGTGACAGTACCCATAAGTCAGTGCGTCTGATTGGATGGCTCTTCGTCCTCTGCTCACATGGATCACAGATACAGATGCCTGATGAGGAAAAACGGCCGACGGTTGCCTCCGCTTTATGTCTGGAGGAGCTCGGTTCTCGCTGAAGCTGTAAACTTGGTGCACATATCAGGAGCATTTCAGTGACATGACACCCACGGAGTATTTTTATTAAGAGTCAGAACTGAACATGCTGCGAAACGAAAGTGTCCGAACCTTCCCTATAAACGAGAGCGAGACCGCTTCTATGACCCAGAGCGGTCCATGACCTGTCCACACGTCTGTCCGTCTTCACCGCTTGTACAAATTTCGCTCACGATTAGATTTCCAGGAACCAATCATCCTCCGAGTATAAGGACGATGCGTGTTTGGTCTTTGTCTAGGACGTCTTACCGTGTAAAGTCTGCTAGGAATGTTCACGTGGAGGCTTTGTCGGGGTCGTTTGCTGGAATAGTTGATTAAAGCCGTCAGTAGGTTTTTTTTTTGTTTGTTTTTATGGATTATTTATTGATCTGCGTAGTTTCTCAGGCAGAGTGAGAGATGGTCTTGTTTTCTCCTGAACCAAAGCTGCTCTGTCATGTGTGGAGTTTGCACATCGTGAAGCTTGAACATGTTATGCATAACGTGACTGCGAGGAGACCTGGTGTGTCAGATGGAAGGCACCAGGTCGGACAGTCACCGCACAGACGCGTGAAATCAGTGACTGGAGATTTCATGTGGACCAGAGGTTTGCTTATTGATTACAACGGGAGGCATTTTGGAATTAATTATTTATTAATTAAAAGCCTGTTTTACTGCTTTGGGAAATGATCGGTTTCTGCTTCTCACCACAAATTCTAACTTTTTTTTATTAATGTACAGTTCTGTGCACACATCTTAGGCCACCTTTGGCTCGTTACTCCAAGTTATAATCATCGTACGTAGTCTTTGGTTGAAGATGCATGCAGATAACACAGGAAATGCACTATATGGACAAAAGTATTGGGACAGGAGTTTCTTTTCTAACAGGTCTGGGATACAAAACATTAATGGCAAATGCAATGGTTTTGTTTTTTTCAGAGAAGTTTAAGAGGAAACTTCTGAAAAAAATAAACCAAAAAAATTGAGCTTTAATGACAAATGTCATAATATAGTTTATATTGAGGTACATGCCATTGCATTGGTTAGTTTGGTTTAAATGATCTCTGCTCCCAAAATGCCTCAGATGGTTTTACTTAATTTGTCTCAACATTGATTCTGTTTTTTGTTTTTTAAATCCGTGATGGATTTTAAATGTTCTTCCTCCAAATTTCTAAAATATTTTTTCATGCTCCGACTGTAAATAATAATTTTCTATCACAACTAAACATCTATTTTCTTCACATGTCGTTTAGGAAGAAAAAACTACCATTAAACTTTAAGGAAATATTGATGTTTATAAAGTATATGGACAAAAATATTGGGACACATCATGCCTACAGCTACAGATGTCCCATTCATGTTTGAGATATAAACCCAGACCCCTGTTAGAGAAGAACCAGCTGAATTCAACATGTACAGATACGTTTGGTCATATAGTGTATGTATTGATTGATTAATTAAAATCTGAACCAAATTGTCAAGACTTTGTGCAACCTCCTTTTGCACTTGAACTCTCTTGTATAAAATAACGTTAAACACTGGATTTGAGGCGTCACGTGTCGAGTGTTTCTTACAGTTTGAGATAGTTTTTGTTGTTGAACAGAGGTTGAACTGACCGCTGCCTTTTGTCTGTTGGAGCCAATTAATTCTGATTAGTTTTATGTGATAATTGCATAAGGTTGTGTACTATTTCCTGCATTTTCTTGTTAAACATTAACCTGAAAACAGCGAAACAGCCACTGTCGACCAAAAGCAGCTACTGATGATGATCGAAACTGTTTAACACATGTTGAACCCTATCAATCCATGTAAATAACTGGTGTAAAATACAGTTTGTCGTCTTTTCATGGACATCAGATATGACCCATCTGGAAGTTCAGAGGCTCCGTAGTGAACATGTTACAGTCATTTCTCCTCAAACTGCAGCTTTTGATCATTTTTTCAGATCAGATTTTACCACAGTTTTTCCATCAGTTATTGTTCAGACTTTTCTTTACTATCAGAAGTCAGTCACAACAAAGGACAGGTTAAAGAGAACAAACTGAATATATTTAACCTAATAAGACAATAAAGAATCACAATGATTAGAGTGAAATAAACTCACTACATTAACAGTATTAACCATTAAAAACCTTTAACAGCTTCCAGTGAATGAAAGCATCTACTGATCTAAAATGTTTAATACCTGTTGATTCACTTATCATATCAACACGTGTAAATAATTGGTGTAAAATGCAGTTTGTCATCTTTTCTTTATCATTAGATTTGACCCATTTGGACATTTGCCTTGTTTTATGTTCAGTTAATGATATATTTGGTTGAAAAAGTGACTTTTCTTTCTGTTTTTGATGTAATAACCTCTGAATTTACATGATTTGCACTGCAAAACGCAAAACACTACAGAGAATATGCTAATAAATGGTGATAAATAATTTAAGAGTGGTTTGATGTAGAGAAATATTCATTGGAAGTTGCCACAAAAATAGTTGTAGGTCTTTTCTAAATAGAGATGTGAATACAGATGTACGTTTGGTATTACAAAAACAACAAAGCTAAAGGTGGGGAAGACTTTTGCACAGAACTGTAAATGTCTGAGCATCTGAATCAACTGTATTTTTATGAACTCGTCTTCAGAAACATGCACATTAATGACCTGTCCTTGATATGTGGTCAGTTTGGGTTCCTTCTAATAAAAAGAAAAAGCATTTGAGTGACACGTTGAACGCTGTCGTAGTATTCAGTCTGGAGAAGGAAAAAAGAAACGACGCCGCGTGGGATCAACTTCCCAAGAACAAAGTATCAACGCTCATCTGTTTTCTGAATTTACTGAACAAACGTCTCTGAGCTGAATTTGTTCATGACATCACCGATCCCGAAACCGCTCCCATTTTCTCCACGATGAAAAGAAATAGCCCTCACTGTGACGAGAATCTGTTTAAAACACCGGTGTGATGAAGTTCTGTCGATTCTGCATGGTGTTGTTACTGCCTGGCTTCAGTGTTTTTAGTTAATTTACGGTTTTGTGTCACTTTGCTTTTGTTTTTTTGTTTTGGTTGAAGGGCATTTCTCATATTCTGCTCAAATTTTTTTTTTTTTAACATGCAACAAAACTGAAAAATCACAAACTTTTAGCTGCAATTTTGTGACTTTTTATACGACTAACGAAGCCGAACAACCTCTAAACCTGCTTTGATGGATCATTTAAAACTCGCATGTTATTTCCATGAGTGTCGTTGTAGAAATTTAACATATTTCTGCTAAACATCCTCTCAGCTCGTGTCACTTTCAAGCTTCATCTCCAGAAAAAGAAGCTGTGAAAATATGATAAAGAAGCTACAAAAGTGAACAAAGTGAAGCAGAGGTGAAATAAAAATCTGTACTTCACTGCAACCTCTTCTGAGAGGCTTCATTTTATTTTGGCGGGATGTTTTTGGGACGCACCTAACACTTTTGATCATGTTATTTCTCCCTTAAAGAAATCTTAATTATAAATTGTAGAAAAATACTTACTGTTCTGATTCTTTCAGTCGTTCATTGCATTATCTTTGTTTAAACACAGAGTCTAAAGTACACATTTATTAAAAAAAAACAACTAATTATCCATCATGTTCTAACAATCTGCATCTGACATTAGTGAAAATATAATATCCTCTTGTATAAATAAATCGGTGCATCCATAATTTGATCTAGAATCTTTAAAACTCTACTTCCATCATTTGAATTTCACAGATTAGATTTTAGGAACAATTCATCTTATAATTCAAATGATTTAAAATCATTTGTCATATTTTAATAAAAATCGCCTGTTTTAATCAGGTCAGGGGTCAGCAGCTTTTACGGTCAAGAGTCAAAGAAGAGAAAAAAAATGTAGTTCATAAATTTGTGGCAGGCTCATCATGATGTTCCCTTTCCATTCCAACAGGGCTGTCAAACTCATTTTAGTTCAGTTCCACTTGATCTGCAGTGGGCCAGACTAGTAAAATAAGAACATAATAATAATATAGAACTAATGTCAACTCCAAACTTTTCTCTGTGTTTTAGGGCGAAAAAAGTAAAGTTATGTTATGAAAACGTTTTCATCTACAAACTATGCTTTTAAACAATGTGAATAATATGGACAAACTGAAAAAATCAGTGTAATTTTAACAATATTTTTGCTTCAGTTTATCATTTACAGGTACGTTATCCAATCCAATTCAGCTTTATTTGTAAAGCACTTTAAAACAACCACAATGGACCAAAGTGCTGTACAGAAAAGAAAACCAGTAAGAGTAAAATACAGAAAGAGATTAAAAAGATCAAATCTGTACAATTAAAAACAGATTAAAAAATAAGAACAATAAACCCAATACCAAATAAAACAGCCAAATAAGAATAATACAATTAAAACATCTCGCATGGTTTCAAAAACCAAGGAGAAAAAAAGGATTTTAAGAAGGAATTTAAAAACAGACAAAGAGGAGGCCTGTGTGATATACAACTTATAGATCACAGTGGATCTATAAATACACAAAACACTCAATAACAGATACTAATATTGTTAAAAATGCACTTCTCTTAGGACATTTCAGGTTATTCA
>JAQQZY010000020.1:10176691-10191702 GCA_030068375.1 Ostorhinchus rueppellii | reverse complement strand
TGTGGCCACTGAACTGAAATGATTGTTAAAATATTAGTTTAATTTTTGTATTTCACAAAGTCATGACAAGGGCCGGACTGCACCCTTTGGCGGGCCAGATTTGGTCCCCAGGCCACATGTTTGACACCCCTGCATTGCAATAATACATTATTTGTTGCATTTTTAAAATTAGATTCAGATTCAGACTATTTTATTAATCCCCAAAGGGCAGTTCAGTTCGATATGACCCTGCATTATTGAACATCCAAACAAATTAGGGACAAGCAAATGCAAAACAATATGTATTAATCCACCTGTCAGTACCACAGAACAATAACCAGGCAATAAATTAAACACTGAAATGACTAAGATGATAGAGAGAAAAAGAATAAAATAAAGTAGAATAAATAAATAGTAATCCGCCTCCGTCACTTCCTGGTGTTTATGAGCCTGATAGAGGGAATAAAGGAGTGGGAGTGTCTGTTGGTTTTCCATATATTTACAGCGACAATAAAGAAAACAGCTGAAATTTCTGGAATCAACTGTTATTTTTTCAGCTTTAGGAACAAACTTTTCTGCAAACACAACCTGAGTTTGTCCTAAACTAATATGAGACACACTTAGTTTTCTCAGATGCACAGTTTAAGGACAGTTTTGGGTCAATGATGATAATAATGATGGAGAAAAATAAGTACAAAGTGTCATTCATTTACATGTATATTTCTGTTTTTTGCTACAGAGTGGAGGGTTGCAGATCCCTGAACTCGGAAAAACTCACTTATATCAAAACAGTGCAGATAATCAGGAAAATGTGGCATATCAGAACATCAGCTGTTACATCTGACAGAATATCAAACATGTTCATTTACTGGTCGATCAGTTACATCAGAGTGAAAAGATGCAATATTTACGATATTTCCTTCTTCTTTTATTTTTATGCCTCTGCTGTCGACAAACATGGTCCAAAAATCTATCCTTTCCTTCAGCTGTAGTGACCACTTCAGTACATGGATGCATTTTTATTTTATTTTTATTTTTTTTTTACATTTCTGTCTTTTGTTTTGTTGCCAAAATAAAATTTTTAAAAATCTGACTCGCAGCAGGACAGAGGCCTTGTTTGCAATTGCACAAAGACGGACAAGCTATAAAAGTTGAGTTTTTCTTTTCCATTTTCAGTCCTGTTTTGCTGTTTCGTTTTTGTGCAGCGAGTTCACCAGCAGAATCCACCTGATCTGAATGTCGACTCTGCTGTTGAAGCTTTTAACTGGGATGTAAATGAGCGGATGAAGGCGGGGGTTCCTTTGTAAAACTTGTATAATTTTTATTTTTATGTGTCTTTAATGGACCCTGAGACAGAATTTTTACTTAACCATGTTTATAGATTTTTATTTAAGGTGTTAACGTACAGAAATGTTGTACAGAGGTCATGTCTGCTTATGTTTAGTAAATGCTATTTTTAAATGTTGGGGAAAAATAAATGCATTATGGAATTCAGAGCAGAATCAGTGTCAGTATCTTATTTGTTTGCTTGTTTTTCTTTTCCTTTATTGTTCTTTTTTTTTTTTTTTTTAGATAAGATCATTGAATCCTGCAACGCAAAGAGAATAATGCCAGTTCCACACCCATGTTCTGATCTCGTATCATATTGTGGTCGATATCAGGAAGATGAAGCTGCACATTCAGGTTTAAAACACCACCTGTAGAATAAAACACATGCAGCTGATTATGAACATGATGGAGAATCATGCAAAAGTAATAAAACTGATCAAATAAAAACACTGAAAGATGGTTTAATGTCCTGGAGTACAAGTAAAATGCCTCCAGAATAAAAGTGGAGAAATTTCACCAAGTTTGAGTCTCTAATAAATATGAATTCAGTCCAAATGTGGGTTGGCTGGAGTTCCCAAAACAAAATCTTGGGTCAAAATGTGAAAAAGTGAAAATGAATGAATGGGTTTCACAGCGAAACAGTCTGGACATTACAATACATTCAGTTTACAGGGTGTTTATATTGTATACTTATATATAGCTCCCATTCTGCTGCCTTTGTCTATGGGATGTGGATGTGGAAGGGTCCATTCTGGCTCATGGGATGAATTTATGAAATGCAAAAATTACACTGAAGATATGAATCATTTTAGTTCAGGTTCCACATACAAACCAATTTAATCTGAAGTGGGTCAGATCAGTCAAATACTATCAGAATAATCTATAAATACTCACAACTCCACACTTTTCTCTTTGTAAATGTAAACATGTCCATGTCATTTTACTGTGTTGACATTAAAATAATTTTTTTTACAAAAATACAAATATGAACATTTTGAAATGTCTGAAATGCAACTGAACCAATATTCTAGTTTACATGTGTAAATGATAAACTGAGACAGAATATTGTTAAATTACACTTAGTTTTCTTAAGAACTTTCAGTCTGTTCATGTTATTCACTTTGTTTTAAAGGATACTTGGTAGATGTAAACATTTTCATCGCATAATTTGACTTTTTTCACTCTAAAACAGAGGAAAGTTCAGAGTTGACATTATTTCTATGTTAAATATGAAATTATTTCACAGGTGCGGCTCACTTCAGATCAAATTTGGCCTAATGTGGCCCCTGAACTAACATGAATTTGGCAGCCCTGCTTTATCATACACAGTAAAAACCTTAAATAATCTGCACTTTGTCATTAGTTTTTCATTCATTGTGTTAAAGTGTGTCATATTTAACACATTCAATCTGAGGAAGGTCATTTCAACCAGTTTATCAGGAAAATGAGTCTCTGTGTTCAGGTTTAAAACTTCTAAATTCTTTGCAGAAATACTTAAATACAACTGATTGTGAATAAGCTAAAGTAGTAAAATTGATTAAGTAAAAAACACTGCAGTACTGCTCAATGTGAAATTTGATGGATGTCAGATGTATTTTTCTGCCCTCTAGTGGCCACACGTGGACATGTCACACACAAAATACTTATTCCAAAACAATAATATTCCTCTCCTGTTCAAGCATTTTCTCTGCACATTCATTTTACACTGTTCTTTTCTTAAATGAATGAAATTAATCACAATCTCTAAGGCAGAAACATCCTAAAATACTGTGAAGAACAGATAAATGTTATCAGACTGTGGGCAGCTCATGTGGACGCATGTGAAAAATAATCAGATCTCACATATTTCAAGAAAAATGTATGCTTTCTGGAAAACCAGGGGGTAAAAATATTTTTCCTGCACAGTTTATTTCAGGTTTTGCGTCTTAAAAAAGGCCATTTTTGTCAGTTTCTTGTGCCACCTTCAACTTCTGTCACTAATAAATCCAGTTGAATTCAGTATGGGGATTTTGACAGATTAGAAATATTATTTTACTGATGTAGAAAGGAGGTTTTTGAGCTTTCTGGAGGATTGCAAAGGTTTTACAGTGCACTAAACTGAACCTCTAATCATTATCAGTTTTTATTAAGTGACTCTGACCAAAAGTTGTAGAGTTTGTTTTAATTGGCTCTTTAAAATACCCATAAAATGAATGAAATAACTAAAAGCTAAAACCATTCTGCTCTAGAACCATAGAATAGTTCCATCATTAGGAGAGTTAAGTCATTTTCCAGTCAGCTGTTTGCGAAGACAAGAACATGTGTCCTTTTATGGAGTCTGGTGGGTGTGGCCACATATGCTCATTGGCCACGCCCATTAGATCCACAATCAGGTTCATCATTCAACACTTGGGTAAAAGCAGATCTGGAAGGTAAGAATGTGGTGCATCCAAAGTAGATTCCTCTTATTTATTTATTTATTTATTGTCTTGAAGAAAAAAAAATTACATATTTTTGTGATATTTTCTTTCATCAAAAAAAAAAGTGTGAAATTTAAGAGAATGTTGCTGCATGAGGCATCAGGAGTGATGGTTAAACTGATGCAGATGGTGAGTCTTAGTAAACAGCTGTGTGATTCTGTTAAACGTACAAGGAAATACTAAAGTTAAAAGTGGACAGAAACATTAGGATTGATTTAATGTGATATTATGTTATGTTCAGAGCAAATGTCTGTATGTTTAATCAACAATATGACATGAAAACATGGTTTGGAACAAAAAAAAAAGTCAGTATTTTCATATCTGTCAGGTCTAATAATAATTTTGGAATCACTAGATCAGCTGATTTTAAAGACCATCAGTTATATTAAATATCCTACTTTTAGGGACAAAACACCTGTTACTTCACAACATTCAACACCATTTTAGATGTTTTACAGACAGATTAAAGCAAAAACTGCACAAACAGGGAAGGTGAACACTGCTTACGCGTTGATTTTTTTCAGATAAATTCCATTTATTTCTCAAGGTGAGTTTTTTTTTTTTTTGCAAACAATGAGCTTTAATTTAATTACCAGTGTTTGAAACATCTTACACATCAGTAATGACATATATACACATAACCAGGTATTTACATCAACAGATATTTCACTAAATGTGTTTCCAATAATAACATACACACCAAATGATTTTCAAAACTGTTTTCATCCACACAAACTCACATAAATACACCACAGAGCACCATCATGGGGTTAGGTTTCGAATAAACAAAGGTCAACATGTGACGTTGAGGCTCTTTTGTCACATACTGTGACCTACTGCCTGCTTTTAACTGTGTGTTTGGAAGTGTGTGACTATTAGTTTTATTGACTCGATGTTTTTATCCTTTTTTATTTTGCACCTGTTTTTATCAGTCTTAATATATTTTATTCTTATTTTTACCATTTTGTCACATGTACTTTACTAACATCTTTGTGCAGCACTGTGTGCTGTTTTGAATGTGTCTTGACCTTGGTCGTAAAAAAACAAAACAAAAAAAACCAAACCAAAACCTAAACTGGAGTTTTCATTCAGCTCGAGGGCAAAAATACATGAGAAAATATGTTTTTCTAGATGTCTGACCCTGTGTATACATGACATGAAAGACTGCTTGAATGCCCCTCCCATGGACAGAGGAGATTTAAAAGAAATGATCTGGTCAAATATTTTTTACAGTGCAGCATTTTTTACAGCGTATCCTCCCCCTGACTACCAGTAGTTCAAATTTGTCCTCCGTGGATGACATTTGTAAACCTGAATATCTTCCACCCACAGCAGACGACTGCATTAAGTCCTTTTGCTCTCCACTGAGGACATCTGGGGCTTCTCACTGATACCAAATATAAAGGGGCGGGGCTTTACCTTACAAAGAGTGGGGAATTAAAAAAAAAATGTAATGTGACACTTTTTTTCCCCTGGTAGTCAGGAGGATAACATGCAAAGTACATCTCCTCCACAAATAACTGGGAAAAACCATTATAAAATGCACATCAGTAGTCACATGACAATCAAATATGAGCACATGTGTCAAACTCAAGGCCCGTGGGCCAAATGTGGCCCATCATGTCATTTTATGTGGCCCATGAGAGCTTAAAAGGTCTGATTGTCTTACAAAGTTAATGTCATAAATTCTTTTTCTTTTATTATTCACTTGGATAGTTTGATCGTTGATTGCTGGAGTAATGTGAGCTGCATAACCTGATAAATGAAAGATTTATGTTATAATAACAGAGCAACAAGCAAACATATTTTTTTACATTTATGTAAATATATATGTAGTGTTTGTAGGTTGAATAAGTAAAGAATTCAGTCTTATTTAACATTAACAAGTAGTTGCATTGATTTTACATGACATTTATTTACATTTAGTTACATTGATACTGTTTCATAGTTACATTTGTCCCTTTGAGTTCAACCATTATGCTGATGTGGATGAGTTTGACACGCCTGTGCTAGACGATGCACATTTTGAAGTGTGACAGGTGTGGCCCAGTTTGAGCTGTTACACCCAGGTTAGAATCCACAGGGGAGACTAGAGGGCGGCTGTGGCTCAGTTGGTAGAGTGGGTCGTCCAATGGTGGTTCAAATCCTGGCTCCAACTGTCCATATGTTGAAGTGTCCTTGAGCAAGACACTGAACCCTACATTGCTCCCATTAGTTCTGGCTTCACCCTACATGGCATCAGCCGCTCACTGGTGTGTGTGTGTGTGTGTGTGTGTGTGTGTGTGTGTGTGTGAGGCTTTGAAAAGCACTTTGGGCACCATGAAGGTGTAGAAAAATGCAGTATATAAGTGCAGTCTATTTACCATTTATTATTTTTTCCCAGCTCTGACAGACAGTAACAATAAGAGGCTGCTTGAAGTTTCTCCGTTGTATCAGACTGATCTGGAAGAGGACAGATCAGAGCTCAACAGCAACAGGCACCGATTCAGTAGCTCTACAAAAGGGGGTCAAACTCCTTTTAATTCAGGGGCCATAAACAGTCGAGTGTGATCTTAAGTGGATCAGGGCATTAAAAAAAAAAGTCCAAGTACATTATGAAAATGTTTACATCTATAAACTATTCTTTAAAAAATGTGTAGAACATGAACAAACTGAAACATCTTAAGAGGAATAAGTGCAGTTTTAATATTCTGCCTCAGTCTACAGTTAGGGCAGCTGTGGCTCAGTTAGTGGAGTCATTTGTCCAATGACCAAAGGGTTGGTGGTTTAAATCCAACTATACACATGTCAAAGTGCCCTTTGGCAAGACACTGAACATTAAATTTTAGGGTCTGGTAGTTAGCTGCCCACCAGTCAATGTGAGTCCTTGTAAGATGCTTTGGACACCATGAAGGTGTGGAAAAGGCACCCAGTCCTTTTACTGTAATTTACACAAGTTTAGAATTAGAACTTACAGATCACAGTGGATCTACAAACACACAAAACATTTAGTATCAAACACTGTTAAAATGACACTTTTTAAAAGACATTTTGGGTTCATATTTGTTCAGGTTATTCACATTTTTTGTGAAAGGATAGTTTGTAAATGTAAACATTTTTATGTAATTGAACTTTTTTACACTAAAACAAATATTTGGAGTTGTCATTATTTATAGGCTATTATGATAGCACTAGTACGTGGAACCACGGGTCATATTATTACTGATATCTAGGGACTGAGGTAAATATGTTCTTCCTGTTTTTAACTTCATTTCCCATCATTCAGTGTGGTACTGTGCTTCATGTCAACTGTCATGGGCATAGCAACGTGATCGCAGGGCTATTGTATTCCAGAATGACTAATATCTCCAAAAATATCGGTCCTAACAACATGCTGAGATATTTAATGTGGATATGGGACTATTGTTCACCTGTTGGTACCACATTGACCTGTTAAAAACATCTCAGTTTCTTAGATCTGTGCAGATACACACACACGTGGACACTCTGAGACCTTCCAGTGATATAATTTTACTGGTCTGATCCAGGTGAGATCATAGTGATCTGTATGTGGCCCCTGAACTACAATGACTTCGACATCCTTGACTGTTAATATCTTCAGTGTATGTTTTCTATTTCACATTTTCATCCCACAGGCTGATGGGACCCTTTAGTGGGCCACTTTTGGACCGCAGGCCTTATGCTCGACTCCCCTGCTCCAGGGGCATTTACCCTTGTCTTCTGTCTGAAGGTCAGGGCAGTCTTTTCCTGTATTTAATAAATAATCCTGGAGCGTTCAGGGTCCTCTCCACCTGAAGACCCTTCACAGACATCTCTGGATCAGAATGATGAATCCACCCTGTGGGTCCTGAGTCCCTGTGTTTAAGTCTGATGGAGGTTCTCTGTGTTGTACGAGGTGAATTTGACAGTGGTGGGCAGTTGGGTGATGACGTTGGCGCTGCACATGAGCTGAGTGATCACATGACTGTCCCTCATGATGTCTGGATAGAACAGGTTCATTTGTGGGGAGGGGTGGGAGGCACTGCGAACACTGCTGCCCTTCCTAGACAAAGTCCTCAAACGGCGGAACAGAGACCGTCTGAGGAGGATGTAGATCCAGGGGTCCAGGATGGGGTTCACTGAAGCTATCCGGATGGCGGTGAGGTCAGCATCAGGGTCAGTTTTAAGCATGAAGTGGTTGGCAAACACACGGACCTGGAAGAGGAAAACCACTTTTAAATAGATAGAAAACAGAATAATGTCACAAAATTCAAAATAAATGCATAAAAAAATTTGCAAAATGAATAAAAACTGAACAAAACGGACACGAAAATTAACCAAAATAAACACACTGAACAAAACTATAAACAAAATGAACTAAAATTGCCAAAATAATCAGAGCAAGATGGATAGATAGATATTTCTTGTTGGAAAAAGTAACATTTCTCAACCTTTGTATACATCTTTGCGATGACTTAAACATAGGACTATTCATAATTTTCACAGAAAAAAGTGTTGCATTTCATTGCATTATTCTTCTTTGACTCTGTTCATAGTGACTCAGTAAAATGCATCTAAAACTCTTATTTTGGGAAAATTCAGCATAAAACACCTACTTTTTCAGGAAAAACCAAAGAGGTGCAAATGTAACCCAACAGTAACGAGCCAAAATGATGTTGACAGTTGTGTAAGTCGGTCCAAAATACAGGAGACGATATAATGGCCTAAATGTTGTGAAATGACTTAGGAAAGGTCACATGTAGAGAACTGTGTTGAAGGTTTAACCCAGACCTCCCACAAAGACAGAGCTGACTGTACTTCCTGAGGGTCACCAGTTCTTCCCAGTCTGTGCAGACATTTAGTCTTTATGTCTTAGAGACTTTAGAAACATTTATTGCATTTATTTGACTTTTACTTACTCTTCATGTACAGAGTTTGCTTTAAAGTGTTTTAAAAGCAGAAAATCAGATATTGTCTCCAGGATACTTTAAAGGAAGTTCACAGAATCTGCACATTTACACATAAAAACCAGAGTCTGACTTGTGGTAGAGTTTCCACTTGCAGTTTTTGTAGATAATTCATTAGTAAAGCAGATAAATAAACACCTGCCCCTGTCTAATAAAACAATGATCTACAATAACAGTTTCACTTGTAGGAGTTGCATATTTTTACATCAATGTGTTGAATATTTCAGGTATTATTCAGATTTGATTTATTTCCAGAAGGACCTGAGCTTCCATGTCAGAGCTGTGTTTTTGGACTCACCACCAGCGGAGCCGAACAGGCCAGAACCACGACCGACGTCATCACCAGCACCGCGATCATCTGCGTCTCTGCGGCGGAGGACAGGGCTCTCCACCGCTCCCGGACGCTAGCTCTGGTCACCGTCCTCTGCACGGTCCTTCGGCGCATGAGCAGCAGCGCACCGCACACCAACAGGTTCAGCAGGATGGTCACCAGGATGAGCGCCAGGCTCACGGCGCCGTACAGGACCGGGTAAGCCACCGGGTCATGCGCCCCCCACTTGATGAAGCACCAGGCTCCGGACCCCTGCAGCTCGCTCTCCACCATGCCCATCATAGGGAGGCAGCAGAAGATGATATGACTGATGTAAATGACGAAGAGGAACCTCCATGCGAAGCGACGGTCCACCCCCCAGCGCTGGTAGGTGTAGGGGCAGCAGATGGCCCAGTACCGTTCCGCCGCCATGGCGCAGATGATGCTGAGTCCAGTCAAACTAAAAAAGAGCAACACGAAGGACATGAACTGGCAGAGGTGTTCGTCCTTCAGCACATCCTCGTTCAGGTAGTTGGCGATGGTGATCGGACTGGCCAGACAGGTGCCGAGCAGGTCCGTCACCGCCAGCCCGCACAGAAGGGTGTAGAACGCTGACGATTTTTGCCGGTGCCGCGACACTGACAGAACTATTATGGCTATTAAATTTCCAATCGCACCTCCAGCGAACATAAAAAGGGGTAAAAGAATAGCGGAGTTCCCAGTTTGGGCTCTGGAGCGTTGAACCGTCTCATTTATGTGCGCTGGTTCGTGCGTAAAGTTCGGGTTTTCCATGGTCACATACATCCACGCGCTGCCGTTGGTGAGTGAGATCTCCCTCTGTCTGCTGTTCATTTGAGACTGGACTTCCTCATCAATCCCCGTAAGTAAAAGATAAGGGTTGAGCTCGGTGATCTTCTCTGGCAGTCTCATTCCTCTGCTTTCCAAGAATCCAGATGCGGTTCACCACCGGGGCCGTTACGCACAGATGGGAGCAGTGAGGCGTGTCCGGCTCTAATATACTGATCCTGGCGGGATGGATGGGATGGATGCGATAAACAAACAGGAAAAAAAGAGCCACTTTTTTTCCCTTTTTGATTTCCGCTCCATGTTTCGACGGATAATGGCGTCATCACGTTGATACGTAATTTTTGAGACAGTTTCTGTCAGAAGGTCGTCTGGACTTACTGGAGGTGAGTGACTAAGTGGTAAAGAGCTTGAACACGAGGTTTCCAATGAATCTGGTAGGAATTTCACCTCCTCAGTTAGATCAGCAAATAGAGATGGAATAAAACATACTTCAAATGAATGAATAAATGGAACTTTTATTTTTCTGAAAAACAAATTTCCATTCTAGTGTGTTTAACATTTCTAGTAATAGAATCTACAAGGTGGGCAAGAATGTTACTTTAGATCATTTTCATTTAGATTCTAAAGGTCAAACCTAATCATTTTTGCTGTAATTTCCACCATGATATTCAAATGAGTTCAGGTCAAAGGTCATGTTTGGTCGAATGTAACTGGATACATATTAAAGGCACAATTTCAGTATTATATGCATGAATGATAAAGAAATGGATCAAATTGCGTAAGAGCTTTGATGTAGTTTGATGTAAATATTGCTGGTTAAAAGTCATGCAGATTGGGGATGAGTTCAGCAGCTTTACATAGTTGGAGAAAATTAATATATGGCATCATAACATAGATCCGAGTTGGAATCAAAAATTCATTATTTCTATGTCTGTGAAAGTGGGATAGGCAGGAGACAACCCCTTTAACATCAACTGCAAATAAAAAATAGTCATTAAGCTAACTCTGGTGCATTTACAGCAATGTGAATTCATGTCCCTGTTAAATAAACGAATCAAATGAATAATAAAGTAGAACATAATAGTCAGGGTGTTATTGTGGCTGGTGTTTTCCTGGTTCAGAAAGTCCAGCGCTGGGCCCTGATGCCTGTAAATGGTCGTGAGAAACCACAGGGCTCTGATGGACAGCGAGAACATGGGGACGTCAGTGCACTTATGTTCTCCGAGTCTGCAGCCGTCGCACATTCATTACAGCGTGACTTGTGTTTACAGTGACGAGCAGCAGCGAGGGGTCTCTGTCTGCAGCCGACCTTAAAAGACAAAACACAACACCTCACCCAGAGCTGCTCATCTCTGCTGCAGCTTTAATACAACAAACCACTTAAGCGATGCCAAGGCCTGGAAACTCCAACATATCCTCGGGTTTGCAATGAATCATGGGACGTGCATGCTGTCTTGTTCTGGTTTACAATCACCTTAAACACTGTAAGGGCAATTCATTTATTGCAAACACTTAAACTGTATTATCTCTGTCTGCATTAGGCATAGGCTATTAAAATAACCCAGAATGACTAAGTGAATACCCCTAAAAGGTCCTTACAAAGATACTTTTGTGTCTGTAAACCTTTCTTTAGTCTCATCTTAAAGCATGAGTCACTGAAAACACACTGAATCTCTTGGTCCATTATCTTTAAAACTGTAAATGGTTTATATTTCTGTTTAATTGGATTACAGCCTCATTACAACAGGTTCCTGTAAAAGGTACGTCAGCCGTATTTCCACTTTGGTGATGTCATCTTGGTCCAAAACAATGAAAATGTGCATTCAATGATCACAGCGGTTATTTTTGTTACTTTTTTGTTTGTTTTTAATTTTCATTCAACCAGGAAAGAACATTTTTACGATAGGTTTATGTCATTTAGACAGTTACAGCTGAGGTTCAGATCTTTAGTTCCAAATGAAGCAAATGTGAAATATGTCAGTTGTAATACCAATGATGGCCACTAGTTGCTGCTCCAAAAAGCCCCAGCTCCAACAGAGTTAAACTGACCTCGATAAAATACTGAGTAGTTCATGTTCTTCCAAAAGCAAACCAAAATAGAAGAAACTAAAGCATAAAATCATCAAAATCATCAACAAAATAGTCAAGAAAATGAACCAAAACTTAACGAAAGTGTAGAAACAGTCAATAAATTTTAAAAAATTACAAAATCATCATGAATATAAAAAGCAGAAATAACCAAAAAAGACAAAAAAAATGAATGAAAAAAATAAAATTAATCAAAGCATGGAGAAAATAAACCATAATATGACTTAAAATGTACAAAATCCTCAACAAAATAGCCAACATCAACTAAAAAATTAAAGTTAAAGTATAGAAATAAGTCAATAAAATGAAAAAAAAATGAAAATGAAGGAAATAAACAAAATTAGCAGAAATAAACAAAAAACGAAGAAAATAATTCACAAAATAAACAAAAACATGAAGAAAAATAAACCATAATATGACCAAAATCATCAACAAAAAAAGTTGACAAAATGAAAATTAACAAAAGCGAAGAAATAGTCAATAAATTTAAAGAAAATAAACAAAATCATCATGGAAATTTAAAAAAAGAGCAAAAATAGCCAAAAAAGACACAAAAAAAATGAAAATTATTGAAAAAATTATTGAAAATATAAAGAAAATAAATCATAATATGACCAAAATGTACAAAATCCTCAGGAAACTAGTCGACAATCAACCAAAAATTAACAAACGTAAAGAAATAATCAACAAAACAGAAAACAAAATGAATAGTGTAAGTGATGTGGGCCATGCTATAATTATGACCTTTGACCTCATCCTGGTGGAAGGCTCAGGTGTGCTAAGCTCCTCCCTCTGAGTGTCTGACCACGCCCCTGTGCACCTGAGTCTTATCTGGTGATCAGTGAAGTCTGTGCGTCCTACTGCGTTTTCTTTTATCTTGTTTTCCACCATCTGGAGGTCGATGTAAGATAACTGTGATTCATTTTCATTTTGGTCTTGAGCATAGACCCCACGATCACTCCTGGGGTTTTTTGTTTTGTTTTGTTTGTTTTGTTTTGTTTTGTTTTTCTTCAGGTCTTGACATTTAATGGGTGAAACCAATATTTTGGCATCAGAGCCCCTCGAATGAATTTTAAGGATGTATAACAAAGAAATCCACACCATGGTGAGTTCTCACTTGACAAATCAAATAATAATGAACAAAATGAAGAAAATAAACTGTAAAATCATCAACATGAACAAAAATGACCAAAAGCAAAGAAAGAATCAACAAAATGAAAGAAAAGAACAAAATGAACATAAATAACGCAGACAAAAAATTAACAAAATGAAGAAAATAAACCATAAAAATGACTGAAATGAAGAAAATTAACAAATAAACCAACAAAATGAACAGAAACAAGAAAAACAAACAAAAAGAAGAAAATAAAACATAAAATGAACAGAATCAACAAAATGTGTTTTTGTATTCATTTTAGTCGATTCTGTTCATTATTTTGTTACTTTTTCATTTTGTTGATTATTTCTTCACATTTTCCAGTTATGCAGTTTATTTTGTTGATGATTTGTTCATTTTATGGATTAATTTCTTCATTTTTTTGGATCATTTTGTCCTGTTTTTGTTCATTGTTCAGTTTGTGCTGCAGTCCTAGTTTCCTCTATTTAATAACTAAATATAATACAGTCTATCATTGCAGTTAATAGTTGTACTGTAGAACTTCAGCTTGGGTTTGGACACTTTTTAAAGGGTTTGAGTCTATTTTATTCCATCACTTAAGACCACAGACATAGGGACATCAGTAAATTTCTGCTGCTTTTATCCAATTTATTCTTAAAATGACTTTGAAAATGTGTTTTTTTTTCTCTGCAAGTGATGCATGTTACAAACCGATGTGAGGTTTTATCACTTAAACCTCTAAACTGTGGTGCATTGAATATGGAATAAATAAATGAGAACATGTGCAGAAGAAATGTGGAACTCCTTGAACCCGTTGAACCTACAGTAGTGTTTGCAGATAAAAACACACGCGTCATTTTGTTGCATCAGACAGTAGAGGGAGGTCATCACCAGGAGCTGCTTTTATGAGTTCCATCTTTAGCGGCAGTCACAGGTTT
This sequence comes from Ostorhinchus rueppellii, assembly GCA_030068375.1. NCBI lineage: Eukaryota > Metazoa > Chordata > Actinopteri > Kurtiformes > Apogonidae > Ostorhinchus > Ostorhinchus rueppellii. The sequence goes on along the minus strand of JAQQZY010000020.1, from coordinate 10,177,729 downwards.
TTCACCAGTGAAGCAGGATATTCAGTTACAAGGACTGAAAACAAGTTTTAATAGGATGTTCCTTGTTAATATAACACACCGAAGCTAAGGTTTCACAGTGGATGGGACAGGAAAATAAAACTAAACTACACCTCTTCCTGGCAAACAAGTTTGGATGATCCCAGGAGTCGATGCAAAATAAAAGAACAGTGGCCGGAAGAATCAAAAAGGCGCTGTAGGAAAAAGGAGAGGAAAACATTACAGCGCAGACCAAACAATGAACAGAAACGGGATAGAATGATAAAACGAATAAAATAGTCCACGAAATGAACAAAATATGCACCAAAAGGGATCAAAATGAACAGAATAATCAACAAAATGAACTGAATAATCAACAAAATGAATGAAATGATCAACAGAACAGATAGAAATCAACAGCATATTCAACACAATGGACCAAATTAACAAAATTTTAATAACAAAAATGAACAGAATCTTCAAAAAGAACAATAAAAAGGTCCAAATTTAAGAAGTTCATCCACGAAACTAATAAAATAAATAAAATAGCTGGCAAAATGAACCAAAAATTAACAAATGAATGCATAATAATAAAAAATTTAACAAAAGTACACAACAAAAATGAACTGAAATGAAGAGAATAGTCCAGAAAATGAACCAGTTGGAAAAAAAATATCAGCAAAACAGTTGACAAAAAGAATAAAATGATTAATATTGAAGAAAGAACCAACTAAATGAAAAAATGAATAAAATTAACAAAATTAACAAATACAATTAAAAGAAACTCAATAATTCTTAAAATAGACAAAAGATGATGAAGAAAAAGTAAATCAATAAAATGAAAACAATAATCACAAGTTTCCTCCGTATTTCACATTTATTACCTCCGCCAAGGAGGTTATGTTTTACTGTGTGTTTGTTACCATCCGACTTCGTTTGTTAGCAACATAACTCAAAAAGTTAAGGACGGATTTTGATGAAATTTTCAGGAACTGTTGGAAATGGCACAAGGAAGAACTGATTACATTTTGAGGATGATCC
>JAQQZY010000020.1:10151191-10162785 GCA_030068375.1 Ostorhinchus rueppellii | reverse complement strand
CACCTGATTCAAATGATGAGCCTATCATCCAGCTCTGCAGAAGCCTGATAATGACTGTCAGGTGTGCTGGAAGAGGGAGATATCTAAACATACAGGATACCAGCCCTCGAGGACCAAGATTGGAGACCACTGAGGTAGGTTATGATGGGAAAATAGTTTTGTCACTGAATTCACCTGAAGACCTGAAACATCTGCTCTGTAGACGTAGTTAGGGTGAGCTGATCTTTGGTATCTTTATTTTTTCTGCTACATTTTATTTATTTCCTTATTTACTGATTTATTTTAGTTATTATTTAGATAGATGTTTTTGAGTTCATTTAAAGACATTTCATGATCAATTAATTAAATATAGAATACATAATTTTCACAGAAAAAATGAAAAATACAGAGTGGAATATTTAATTAATCATGATAAATCACCTAAGAAAGGTTAAACATGGGAAAAAATCATTTCATTGGGAAGTTGCCACAAAAATAGTTCTAGGTCTTTAAGGGTTAAAAATCACCTTTGAGTGTGTTGTTCCTTGTATATCAACGAAGAAATTAAGTCATTGCATTATTTTTCTGTCTTAGTTAAAGGTGGGGTCTGAGATGTTTTCCTGGAGCATTTTTTTTTTTACTATATTGTTAAAAAAAAAACTCCTTCACACCCCGACTGCAAACAATTAATTAAATGCTCTGACACAAAAATTAAAAGTTTTAGTCACCTGTGGGACCAACAGGACTGAAAAAACAACATCCAATCATTTTGAGCACCCACTCGGAATGATTGAATGCTGATATGTCTATCAAAATCAACTGCCATTTGTCCCGCCCCCTGCACTGCGCATTCTGGAGTCTAGAGGCGTGGCTTCAGGGGAGAGTCTGAAGAAAGGGGTTGGGACTTTTGAATTGTGTATTTTCAAAATGTAGCCTGCTTGAGCTGTTTTTCTAACATCTCAAACCCCACCTTTAAGCACAGGCGCAGTAAAACACATAACCCCCCCTAATTTTGGGAAAGGCAGCAAACAACAGCTACTTTTTCAGGAAAAACATGGATGGATGGATGGGATAACCAGGATCAGGGTGTAAAAACATGACACCAGTTATAAAGGCTGGCATTTATTTTTTTTTTTAATGATTATACTTTTTATTTGCACATTCAGACTACACACAAACAAATACAACTTGAAAGTGCACACAAGAATAAACAAAAATAGAATGAAGGACAGATCAAATAATCAAAACAAAACAAACAAACAAAAAAGTCATCGCAAGGACATCATATTGAGGCAGAGTTTAACTGCCTAGAGCGTTACTGATTGATGAACAAAGTCCCATCCATGCATTTACTGTGGACAAACTAGCAAAAGGCTGGTCTTTGTAACTGACAGTGGATTACATCACACATGTCAGTGAAAGGATTCCTCTGTTCTGTCATAAACTGAGTCCATCAGATAAACGTGAATGACCTCCCTTCTGTAAACATGATAAAGCGTCAGTACCTGTTTGTTTTCTTCAGAGCATCAACACATTAATGGTCTTTTAACATGCATTGCACTGTGGAAATAATTCTCTGTGTAGAAATGAAGTGGTTCAAGTGCCTTAGAGTGTACGTACACATGCAGAAACAGTTCTTGGAGGATCTAATGGATCTAACATATGTTGCCAATGTATTAGAAAACTCTGAAGTAAAAATAACATCAGCCTATTGGATATGAGCTGGGTTAACTGTTGTTTGCATCATAACATCTGTTTGATATTGACTTTCAACCTTTGGCTTTAAACTCATTTTCCATAAATGCTATTTGCATTCCCATATTGACTTTATAGAAGTCTGACATGTATGCTGACGTACACTTAATTCCCATGGTTCTGCTCTAAAGACTTCACTTACACACTGGAGGACATGAAGCAGGAACAGTTGACATCACTTTTTGTCATCCTCTCATCCCTTTTTGCACATTTAGATTATGTAACTAATACAGTATGAATAGAAGCACATCTAATAGTTGTTTTTTTTTTTTTCCAGTTCTAATGTATTATCATGTAACCCTAAAAACTGTCTACCATTATCTTGGAAATTAAATTACACAATAATCAGCAGGAGGAGGAGGAATTTTCACAAAACTTCATTTAGGGAATTAATAAATCAGTCCTTCACACTGCAGGTCTTAATTGCTCAATTCCAATTCTTTGCTGAAGTCTGACTTTGTTCACATGGCTGTTTGCATTATAACTGAATGTATTTCCGTCTGACTCATATGACCAGTCTATTCTCCTGAAGTGCCCCACATCTGCCGAATAAGACATGACGTCATGTGACACACATCACACTGTGTTTACACATGTAAATATGGATCTCACTGGGTCCTGCCTCCTCCAGCAAAGAATTCTGACATCTGTTGTAAAAGTCAGATGACATACAACATGCCTGTTCAGACTTAAGTCATATTGCAACACATCAGATATGTCAGGGTAAGGAATGCATATGAAATTGCAAAATGACATGATGAAACTGTGTAACTATACATGCCACTTTTCAATTCAATTCAGTTTTATTTGTAGAGCCCTGTATCACAACCAGATTCCCTCACAGGGCTTTACAGAATTAAACAACAGTTAAATAAAGAGTAGATGAAGGAGATGGATTAATGTCCTGGGCATCCCCCGTCCTGAGATCCTCCTTCTCAGCAAAGAAAAACTCCAAAACCCTTTTAATTGGCATGTTGTCTGTACACACTATAATCTTTCCACATGTATGTTCATGCGGCATCAAATATCACAATAAGGGTTAGCAGTATGTGAACTGGAGATTCAAATGCTGTTGAATAACATGTGAAAGGATGAAAATGTGTACATATAGCACACCAAATACTATAGCATGACATACAATGCGATTCCATGGGGTCAGACTAAAAACTGGCCTGGGTCTGATTTGGGTAACGTTTACCTGCAGTGTGACCGTAGTGTAATCCTCTTCTCCCAAAGGACTTCAGACAGGACAGACACACCGGTCACACTCCGATGACACGTTTACTTACCGTGTTTAAAAACTGGAATCTTCAACCTCCATTCCTGTTTTTACAGGAAACATAAACATGTGCACTAGTAAATGGCACTGCACTGTTTAATGGAACAGATACGAAGGCTCTGTTCTAAGAAATCCAGCAAACAGTTTCTTATGTTCACTACCCCATGTTAGTCTATCATTCTTACAGAAACAGACGCATTAGCTTATGGGCTGTGGTTTTTACCGCTGTAACTGTTCCTTAGTGACCTTTTTTTTTTTTTTTTTTTTTTTTTTTAAGGCCACAAGAACTTACAGTAATGTTGACATACAAACACATGCATTCTCAGGGATTCTTCAACATTAGTTCTCTTTAAAAAGTTCTTCATGTAGTTTGACAGTCTGTGTAAACTGAGGCTCATTTTTAACACTTTACATTTATGGATATGGAATTTATGGATGTATGGAATTTATTATTAATTTATATGGGATTAACCAAACAACATGAGTAAGTTAATAATGTACTCCATGCTGCTCTCTTGGTGAATAAAAACTGTTCTTTAGTGACCACAAGCCAGCCACAGTGAAGCTGTGTTGTCATAGTGATGTTACTAAGCGACCAGAATTCAGTCAGGATTCTATTCCACTTAAAAAATAAATCAGGTGAAACCCAAATTAAGTACAGAAAGACTGAGCAGGATCACAGAACGTAAATAAACCTAGAACTCTACAAACAGAGGAGAGTCCAGTCAAATGCCTTTTCTTTTCTTTTCTTTTCTTTTCTTTTCTTTTCTTTTCTTTTCTTTTCTTTTCTTTTCCAGTTTCCGAGCCTCCACAACCACCCGCTCTGTCCAACTCTCAGATCCTGTCCATGTTCGCCCCTCACCCAGCAGGAAGCCCCCCGTACTCCCCCACTGCTGCCATGCCCTGGGGACAGCAGGGCATTCTGGGAAGCCAATGGGCAGGTCCTATGGGGGGTCCAGTCGGAGCCCCGTGGCCCTCCCTGCCTGGCAGCATGGCAGCGTGGCCCCCAGCGACGCCCCCTGCAGGCAGCCCCGGTCAGATGCCAGGCATGAATAACCCCGCCTCCCCTACGGTTGTCAACGGATACCCAACACCTTCAGCACCACTCTACCCCCCCACCGGAGAAACAACACCACAGTCCCCCACCTCACAGCAGAACTTCCTACTGTGATGCACCGCTTTAAAGGTGACTGGGTTTTAGATCAGCAGAAATATTTCATGGCTTTTGTGTTAATTAGTTGATTTAATTTTAATCAAACACTGGATCCTATCGATCCTGTAAGGGGACTTTGAAAGACCTGATTTTTTTTGTTTTTCTCTTAATGTCCCCTTATGGATCCTACATACCAAACAGACTGTTTACAGAAGTTTGCCCTTTTGATTTTTTTAATCATAAGTCAGATTAATATTAATATGTGTTTGTACTTTCCTCCACTAGATGGCGCTGAATGACCCCATACGCAGCTCTGTGCCATCATGCCCTATCTCACAATGATAAAGAATCCTTTAAAAAAATTCTTGGATCCAGATGGTGATCCAGATCGCCTCCAATATTTAATCATCTCTTCCTTGACCCACAGCGGACATATCTGAACATTTCATCAGAATCTGTCCATAACGTTTTAAGTTATGCTGCTAACAAACAAACAAACAAACCCTGGCAAAAACATAACCTCCTTGGTGGAGGTAATAAGTCATTAATATTTAAAATATACAATTAGACAGTACTTTGTCTGTCAGTTCTATCTACCCTTTATTTTTCTGAGCTCCAAATGGTACCAGGCCTTTATTATTATTGATCCTTTATTTGTCTTCCATTGTTTAATTTGTAGTAAATGTCGTATTTAGACTATACCCTAGCTTTAAGCTGCGTCTGTGTTCCTCTGCTTTTTCAGGGCATAGAAACTATTTACTGGTTAATGGTTTTTATTCTAGAAGTATTTCCTTCCTGTTGTGTTTCAAGCTTCTACAGCTGACTGTTGGGCTGCTGTGCTGAGACACACACCTGCAGTGACAGCAGTTGTTAGCAACAGCATTATATTGTTGAATTTATTGAATTAAATGAATAATAAATGCAATGTTAATAAATAATTTCTGAAGTGTACATTATCTTCACCAGGCAGCAGATGATCAGTTTTTCCCCAGCCTGTATTAGAGGACCAGTCTTCATTTGTCTGGACTGAACCACACTTCTATGGTGCATTTTATACACCTTCATGCTGCTCAAAGCGCTTTACAAAGCCTCAGAGTCACCCATTCACCCGACTACTACTGGGAGCAATTTAGGGTTCAATGTCTTGCTCAAGGACATGTGTACAGCCGGGGCCAGGATTCGAACCGCCAACCCTTCAGTCATTGCTCTGCCAACTGAGCGACAGCATTGTATCAACCTTGACCTTTATCAGAGACGTGGCTGTAATTTGCTCATGGTTTTTACTTGTGGAAATACAATCTGTCCTTGACAGTGTCTCAGACCACTTTAATTACAAAATAGTGAAGGATAACGGTGGAATATTTAGACATAAGATACAGTACTTTATTGATCTCCAAAGGGGGAAATTCAAAAGTTCAGCAGCACAAGATAATATGCAGCAGAAAAATAGAAAATACCAAAAAAGTGTTAAAAAGACTAAAATTGACCAAAAAAAATAACGATAATAATGATGATTAAAGTAACAAGTGTGCAGTAGGTGACTTCTACAAGTAGTGTGACGTTTACAGATCAGGATGTAATTCAAGCCAAGCTGCTGTTCTACCGTCTGATGGTTTGAATTAAAGGAGCATCTGAAACGTTCAGTGTTAACGTTAGAACTTCATCTTAAAGTCATTTTTCATGCACACAGTGTCCTTAATACATTTGAAATAACTTCTCTTTTACTTCATTTATCCTTTATTTGCTTTAATCAAGTTGACGTTTACCCATACACGGCACAAAAAAGTTAAACGCAGGAAACCCAACTTTGCTTTAATTCACTTTCTTCTTTTTTACATAATTTTGTTTAAGCTTTTTCAATCCCCAAAACGAGTTCAAACAAACCAAAACATCCATCACAAAATCAAACTTGAAACGTACAGGAAAGACTACAGCAACACCCACCCACCCACCCAAAAAAAACCCAAAAAAACCCCAATATATTACCTGGACCGTCTCCTTCCCATTATCAATTTTTCTAACACTTTTCCCCATATAATTTCAAATCAGGTTAATTTGTTCTTTTGCCGATCTATTACCTTTTCTATGTTCAAAAAACAACTCGGCTCTTGTTTCCAGTATTGTAATGGAGGCACATAAGTAGATTTCCAATGCTCAACTATCAGTTTTGTCAATACAATTGATGAAACATATGTAATCCATCTATATGGATACTTCACTGTATCTTGTAACATATCTTGAAATACTGTCTGATGGTGTTTGGAATAAAGGAAACGTTCAGAGTTAGTATTAGAACTTAATAAATAAGAAATAACTTCTCTTTTACTTCATTTATCCTTTATTTGCTTTAATCAAGTTGAAGTTTACCCATACACTGCACATAAAAGTTAAACGCAGGAAACTTTAATTCACTTTCTTCCTCTTGCTTTCCTGTGGTGTGTAGTTTCTCTTTTTTATGAGTAGAACACAATAAATCAGATGAAAACACACTTCACCACATATAAGTTGAAATATGCATACACTTTAACCCAAACCTTCTCAATTTCCTAATGGGAAAGCATGACCTTATATGCAGAAATGAAACAACGCTGTCAGTCAGTGTTAATGTTTCTCTACTCTTAATCCTGTGGTGCGACGTTGTGAGCCACACTTTACAGTTCACACACCATTTCCTCATTTGCAGTAGGTTTAGTGACACAGATCAGTTCTTAACCGTAGCATCAGCCTGGAAACTGAATCACTGTTGGACATGGAGCACTTTATAATCGGCTAGCTCCGGAAGAATAATCATCTCTGAGGCAAAAATGGTAAGAAATGTCTCTTTACTGGGTTATTTATGTCCATGTGTTGGTGTGTTTTCATGAGTCTTTTTGTAGAACGGCTAAGAACACCACCTACACCTGCACCTTTTATACTTCGATCATTTCCTCTTGACCATCACAGCTTCTATGAATAACACAACAAGTGTAGTATAGACTTTGAACTGATATTAATGTTTGTAAAAGACTGCTTTATTTCTGTCGTGAATGTAAATACTTTCAGAATGACCTTTAAGATTTTCAACCTGCTTTATTGTCCTGATATGTTGAAATAAAAGCTGCTTAATCTGGGCAGAGCTGGTGTTGAAGTGCAGCAAATGTTTTTAGTTTTTTTTTGTTTTTTGTTTTTTTTACAGAAATTACATGTTTATCAGTGAAAGGGGAAGCTGACAAAGATGCATTCACAGTGATGCTGATGATAGAGGTTTTATTACAGTTATCAGTGTTCGCAGTTAATGATTCACACTGATGCTTCTCCTCTCAATGTGCTCAGTTCAGCCTCATGCATACTTTTTGCGTTTAGTTTTGGAGAACAAATCTGGATTTAGTCAATTATATACCCGAAATTAGACTGAGTGTTCCTGTAAATGTGGTAAAAAGGTAACTAGGGCTTAAAATACAGTTTGTGCAGCTCCATAGTTTCCTGTTTTAGACACTTACAGCTTAAATAGCTTTATTTACAGCAGCATAAATAAGGTTATTTTTAAGATCGGAAGTTGTTTTCAGTCATATCTGACAATACTTTAAAGTACATCCCCGATCACAGTTGGTATTTTACTCTACAATGTGTGTTTCCCGGATGAGGCTGATCGGGGCTTTTCTGCAGAACACCTGCAGAGCTCCAGTCTGTGGTGAGACCGTTTTAAAACATTTCAGATAAAAGAGTCAGAGCGTCACACCAACAAAAACACTTGCAGGTTCTTCTGCAGACTGAAAGTACGCTCTTGTTTGCGCTTTGTGGTGAAGACGAAGGGTTTTCGTTTGCTTCCTTTGGCTGCTCGTGTCGAGAGAAATAACTGCGAGCAAAGTTTGCAGGGCTCATAGGTGCAACAAAAAGATAGCAGAGGTCGTTTCCATGGCAACCAGTGCAGGATGCCGGCAGAGGTTCAGAGGTGTGTGGTTGCCTTCACTTCCTGCTCTCCTTCACCCTCTTATAACTTGTAGACGTTCAGACCAGTGGCAGTGTTTCATTTATTCATGATGCTTCATAAACTTCACAGATTTGGCTTTGATTTCCCCTAAAACAGTTTTAAATTTATGGAAGTTCAACCTGATCCATGACCAGTAATGTCTGCTCTTCCTACATATGTCATTTACATTTATCAAAATTCAAGTTATTTCTACTGCTTTGCATTTCTGTTTAAACTCGGGTTATCTGAAGTAAAAACATTAATACATAGACTTCAGTCTGATCTATAATTATTTTGACCCCTGACACCTATATTGTACAGTCAGGGAAAAAATTATGAGACCATCAAAAGTCATTAAAAACAATAGCTATGCGAACAAACACTAACTCCTGTGTGTGTCATGTGACTAAAACAGACAGAAAAGAAAACATGGAATGAATAAAAGCACAGTTTTTGTCAGTACAATGACATAGTGATGTAAGAACTGAAGTGATTTTGGTTTTTATCAAGAAAACATGTTGAATGGACAGATATCAGCTCTGAAATTAAACTCCTATGAGCTGTTTTCGTTGTTATTATTATATTTGTCCAAACAAATTGACCTTTGGTTGTACGAGGCATTAAAATGAACAATAAAAACTGATGTAGCACCACCACAGGCTCAGCAATCAAGATGTGACTGAAGTGTGGACGATCAGCTTTAACTCAAGGAGTTTGATGAAAGAAAAAAAAAAAGATAATATATTGCAATTACAACACTTGGGTTATTTAAGAGGTTTCATCTGTTTTGTTTTGTTTTTAATTGAGCATTAAAATACCCATAAAAAGATGTAACCCTTTCATTCATACTGGTCACTACAGTGGACAGTTGTTCTCCAGCTGTTCTCATATATTCATGGGTTTTGCTGTTTTAGTTCCATATCAGATAACAGAGTGGACGCTTATACATCATCCCAAACACTGACATTCAAACCATTACTGTAACTTTGCTGTTCTTTATAAACCTGATCTGTAGTGACATGTTTGAGTGTAAATCAATTGCTAATTGTTATTAGACTGTAATTAACAGTTTTCTTGAACAAAAAGGCTTTTTTGTGTATTAACTCAATGAAGTGACTAATGACATGTATTAGAGTATGTTAAAATGTGAGAAAACATCAGGTTTATTTTTATTTTATAAATAAAAAAAATAAAAAGGTTCCTTGCAGATCAGTTCTCTATCAGGCTATTTTGATGTATTTACATGAGGGTAGATCTATTTATGAGCTAAGAGCATGTATATACATGTCTTTTTGACTTTTACTTGCTGGTCCATCTGCTCGTACTATTGAATACCCATCTGTGAAATACATTTGACTGCTTTGTTCATGTCTGTGAAGGAAATAAAAATTATATTCAAAAGAAAAAAAAAAGAAAATATCAGATTAGCAGCATGAAAAATGTTTTTACTTTATAGTTTTCATATCACGTTCAGATGATAGGTTTTGAAAGTACATGTTTATTTGCTTCAGAAATTAAACACATGGTGTCCAGCTGAGTGGACATTATTGTAACTCCATAAAAAATAGGTTCATTTAAAAAAAAAAATCAATCACATTGTTTTTTTTCATGCCTACAGAGGAACAAAAACACTCAGGAAAAAAAAATCTTCAATAAGGTTCTCATAATTATGCACCAAAGGGTTAAATATCTACAAAGACATCATTCTTACATCATTTGGAATGCCTGGACCCATTTCCTCCCTGGTGTGGGTCCTCAGTACTGAGTAATGTTATATTTTGATTGTGATCACATCAAGTTGAATGAAATTTATAAAAATGAGACTGAAATGAATCCGGACTTATTCTTAGAGCTTCCAACAAAAGAACAAACTAACAATAGTCAGGTGTGATGGTGGTTAAACTGATAGTGAGTGTCAGGACACAAGTGTGTGATTCTAATAGATAGATAGATAGATAGATACTGATCATTAAGGAAATATTAAAGGTGAAAGTGGATAAAAACCGTAGGATTCACCTCATCTGGTATGTGTTGTGCTCAGACCAACCATCTGCAGGTTTCATGAATATTTTGTCATTTCAAGAATCATAGAAGTTGTGGTGTCAGATTAAAGTGAAATGGTTTTAAATCAAACATTGTATTCTCCTTCATTTTCTGCAGCTTCGTCCTTCAACTCCATCTCATCTCCGAGACAAATATTAGACGTTTTTACTTCACTTCATTATTCAGTTATTCATACATTTTAAGTTTGTGATACACTAAGCATTGGTTATAATCTAACACCCAATGGAATATTTCTGCAGGATTGACATTTTTTATGATTTGAATTACTCCATTATTACATGATATTAATTGTATATGAAGAGAAACACTTGTCCATCTGACAGTGAACTTAAATGGAAAAACTACAGAAGCCGAGAACAGCTGTGGATTTAAATATTAATACATGGTCATTATCTCGTGATAACAAATCAATGAATTCATTATCTCAAGATAACAAAAGGTCATTTTCTTGTGACAAGGAATTAATTTATTTTATATCGTTATAGAGAACCATATACAGAACTTAGATGCGAGCCGGGACCATGTCCTCCACGTCGCAGCCTTCACATGTGCTGTACAGAGCACAACACACATTCAACTGATTACAGAAAGCTACTGTGACTACAAGAAAAGGAACTCTGTTACGTCAAACTAGCAAATTAATGTATTTCATTATCACAAGAAAATAATCTTTATCTCACGACATAACAACCATAAAATAATATATAAATTCAAGATTCACTTTATTGTCATTTAGGTACGATACCAACACGATGTAGTGCAGAAAGAAATTGTGTTTCATCGGCTTATTTCATTAACACAAGAAATATTGTTACGTCCCAGCCTAGGGGTTTACTAGGACGTACATAATATGCTCAATTTGTTCACCACCAACTCCCAAGTTACAAAATCCGGACCAAGAACAAAACTAAATTTCACAATATTTATCATTAAACAATTAAAGGAGGGTGGGAGAGGGTAGGGCTAAAACAACAAAGAGAAGTTCTTCTTCAAAAGGTCAAACTAAATACTCTATTCTCAAAACAGAATAGGGAAAACAAAATACAATATTCTAATCTGAACTCTCAAATGAAAAAAAACAGGAGAAAACATCAAACAAAAAGAGCCGCCCTCGCCTACAAAAACAACAACACACCATCAAAAACTAACATTAAACTCTATATCTACCATTTACAAAGTCTCACAAAAACACTCGAATGGATTTACAAAGGCTGGGTACAAAAACACACAGGAACGGGTTGGAAGGCTGGCAGTGACCAAGAGACAGAACACTGGACTGGATGCCTTCTTAAATGATGAATCACCAGGGTCCTCCAATCAGCTGCTCCTTCCTGTCAAACACACACACACACACACCCACACACACACACACACACACACACACACACACACACACACACACACACACACACACA
>JAQQZY010000020.1:10025408-10037940 GCA_030068375.1 Ostorhinchus rueppellii | reverse complement strand
GAGGAAAGAATTTACAAAATGAGTCAAAATTAGTGACATTTTGCTTTTATATCAATAGAGCGAGAGAAAATGAAGTCCTATTTTAGGTCCTTTTTGATTATTTTAATTCACAAACACTATGTATATCTCCCCCATGAAAGAGTTTTGTGTCCTAAAACCCAGACGGTATCAGTGCTGACCTCCATCTACTGCAGGTCATACACTGATCTACACACCTGGAGTTGATGTTTCAGGTGCAGCTTCATTACACAAAGACATAATAAATAAATAATAAAATAAAATGGGGTGAGAGGCCATCTATTAAAAATCTCTACCTTTTCCGTGAACAATAACAACCGTGTTTTGCAGGTGTTTGTCAACTTTGCCAAAGAGCAGACAGACGACGACGACTGCCTCACAGAAGTGGTCATCAACAATGGAACCGTTCAGACCAACATGGTGGCTCCTCCCCCTCGGATTAACCCCGTCATCACCACCACCACCACCGTTCAACCACCAGTAACTCCCCCTCAGCAAAACAAGACTCTACTGCAGGCGTCTGGAAAGTCACCTGATGGTCAAACGGCAGAGGGTAAGTCCAAACATGGAAAAACAGGCAAAGGAAAATCGAAAGACGCCAGCGGAGAACCAAGCAGCAGCATGGCGATGACCCAGATACGGAAAGAGAAGACGGTCCAGGATGCACCTGGGCCCAGCCGGAGGGGTAGCAGTGGGTCCGACAGCAGCGATGACCAAGGTGAACCCGGTAAATCCAAAGCAAACGGGTCGAAACAAAACCCAAACAGCAAAGATCCCACTGCACTGTTCATGGTCGGCAGCAGCACACAGGACAGCACAGCGTGAAAGAGTGGGAACCACATGACCCGGACCAACTACTGTTACATTGTCATCAGGTAAAGGTGCAACCAAACTCATCCGAACACCAGTAAAAAAAACCCCAAAAAAACGAGTAGACATTGGTCTGAGGTGATCCCAACAGTTCCAGCTTCCCAAACGGGCTTCAGTGCCTTGTTGAACCATTGAAAACATCTGTAGCTTTATATCCTTCTGTTGAGTTCAGGAATCTTTCTTCGTGTTATCCATTTCTTTGTTTGTGTCATCATTCAAACTCAAAACAAAGGTATATACATCAGTGTAGAAACCAGATATGGCGTCCCTCAGGGCTCAATCAGTAGACCTCTTATGATCTAATCTTTCTTTTGCAGAAAGCACTTTAAAAAAAAAAAAAAGAAAATGCTGCACATATGCCCAGTATAGACTCCAGGACACGTGTTACATATGATTATTAACATTATTTGACTTGTTTGTATGCATGTATGTTTATGGATATTTGCGGGTTACGTTACAAAAAAAGTGAGTTTACGTATTGAAAAGTTTTGAATGGTTCAGTGTGTAGGACAGCGCTTCAGCTCTGCTTCCTTCCTCTGTCGATGCATTTCTTATTTCAACGTCAACCTCAATTCACAAAAGAACAACCTTCGAGCTGCAACTACACGATAAAAATGACAAGTTTTGACTAAGTCATGCCTCAGACAAACCATAGTTAGTGTTGTTCAACGTGTGGCCACTGGATAATACTGGATGTAGCAGATGCAGAGGCTGAACCGGGTCTGAACCGGGTCTGAACAGGACTTTTACTAGAATTCACAGTGCAATGTAGGGCAGATATATTTTTTTTTATCCATAACCACAATTATCACTAGATCTCCAAATATGGGTTTTTCTAAGGCCGATGCTGATTTTTTTTTTTTTTCGTCAGATGATGACTGGTATCTACAGCTGATTTTTGAGGCTGATATTCAAAACTGATTTTTTTTTTTTTTTTTTTTTAAACACATCGACCGTAAAGTACAATTAAAACACGCAGAGAATTAAGATTTTTATGCAGCAATATAAATGAAATTATTATTACGTACACATAGTATTCTAATAACTTTTACTGAACTTCATGTGCTGCCCACACAGGTGCCTGATCTAATATCTTATAAACGTTTTACTACTGATCAAGTATTGGCTTCCAAAAAAAAATTAAGACCAAAGGGTGACATTGAAAAAAATCAATATATAGGCCCAATATATCGGCTGATATATACCTCTAATTATCACCACGTTTCTTTCATGTTGATCACGTTTAGTCTGTAGATCCACATAAAAGACCTTATGGTGGTGCTAAAATCCTGAAGGCTGGTTTGTCCTCTCTGGGTTACCATAGAAACATAACATTGGGCTCATCTATGTTTTATTAATGTATTATCACCTGTAACTCTGAATTGTTAGAAAATGAACATTAATTATAAGTTATTTATTTTATTTATTTAACCTTTCAGGGTTCTCCCCAGAAATTTATAGTATCCTGGCCTGCCCCCCTCCCCGGAAGAAAGTCTCACGCTAAAACCTCGCGATGGGCGCAACTCCGCGATATTTCAAAGGAAAAACAACATGGTGCTGGAAAATTGAGCGCCTGCCTGCAAACCTGACAGATTTTAGTAGATTTTAGCTAAATTATTTGGGGAAAATAGAAAAAAATGCCCTGAATTTGAAAGTGAGTGCAGCGTCACTGAGCTAGCAGCATACTGGCACAGCACCATTGTTCCATCATCTGGGGAGAACCCTGCCTTTATTTAATCAGGTACGTTGATCGAGGATCAATTCTTGTTTCCAGCGATGACCTGGTTACGATATGGTATCAGATCCATCTAAATCCTACACACTGGACCTTCATGTATTTAATATTTAACTTAAACTGTTACTGTTTTGTCAATCAATGCTTTATTTCTTCCATTTTCTTTCGTGCGTCTACTGTTTAAGTGTCATCGGAGGGTAAAAATAACTCCTCCTCTTTTGCCTGATGTTATTTTAACAAATTTATTTATGAGTCTTGTTCTTTTTTTTCATTTCTAAATGAAATCAGGCGTTTAATGCTTCCTGCACACCTCCAAAAGTCTGAAAAGTTATTTAAACATGATATCAATGAAGTATGATAGTCATCTATATGTAACATTTTCTATCAGAGACATTTTTATTTCCCACTTTATGCGTGTGATTCTCATTGTTTTGTTGCAGAGTTGTCATTTTTAACTTTTTACATGATGCCAAACACTTCAGAATCAGTAAAAGTTAGAGATTTGAGTGAATAACAGCAACAATGACCATCAAACAACAACAACAATGCCTTCGCTGAACTTTTTTTATTCATTTCTTTGAATTAACTTTTTCTAGGGTGGTCGGCTGAATAAAGCACTGTTACAATATTAATATGAGACAAATATATCAACGTCTGCTGAATTAAAATACTGAATGTTATGATAAACGGTCGAACCGATGCAACATAAAGACTTTAAACAGAATATGATGCCGGATTAAAAGAAGAAACTGAATGTATTTTTACAATATGCTTTAACAGTTTTACTTGAACATCGATCTGTCTGTTCATCTACACTGTAAAATGTAAACTTATTTAGAGGAAACAGGCATGTGATGTTGGAGAATAAAGTCTTGTATTGTTTTAACTCTGTTTGTTATGAGTTTCTGAGAAGTCATATCAGTGGGTTTTTCTTTGTCATAGCAAAGATGAGCGGAGGGAGGCTCTTCTGTCTGCCAACGCTGTAAAAAATAAGAGACATGAAATTATTAAGTCAGCATTTGTGTGGTTTTACATCTGATCATCTATATTTTTGTGTTTGTATGTACTGTAGACCTTTTCAGTATCCATTTAGTTCCTTTTTACTGCAGATTTTATCATCTGTATTTTTACCTTTTACCTAAAAACGTTATGTTTTTGCCAGGGTTTGTTTGTCTGTTAGCAACAACTGGAAAAGTTATGGACGGATTTTGTTGAAATTTTCAGGATATGTCCGCTCTGGGACAAAGATGAGATGATTAAATTTTGGAGGCGATCCGGATCACCGTCTGGATCTAGGAATTTTTTTAGAGGATTCTTTATCCTCGCGAGATAGGGCATGGCGGCACAGATCTGCATATGAGGTCATTCAGTGCCATGTAGTGGAGGAAAGTACAAACACTACCTTAAACCCAGAGCGGACATATCCTGAAAATTTCATCAAAATCCATCCATAACTTTTTGAGTCATGTTGCTAACAAACAAACAAACCCACAAACCCTTTCAAAAACATAACCTCCTAGACGTATGTTTAAAAAAAAAAAAGTTAAAACTCTACCTTGGCAGAGGTCTGTGCTCTCCAAGTGTTTTTCTAGTTTCATTATGTAAACAGTGAATTAATATTTTTACTCAGAACAGTAAAATTTTCAGTTTGGAACAAAAAATAACCTACTTAAATAGCCTTAAATATTTAAAGGCGCTATCAGCATGTGATTATGTAAATTAATATTCATTATTAATAGTTTAATGACTTATTTATTTCTCATCAGGACTGAAAACACAGAACGGAAGATAAGATTTCAGATGAATGACAGTATCTTGGAAAATTTCGTCAAACATTTTTTAAAACCATTTCAAGCCTGCTGCAACCAAATTCAGTTGGTGGCAATGGGATTTGCTGCACAGCAGGGTGCAGCAGGGGACCAAGGGTTAAGCAGTATTATAATACAGGAGGACAATTCTGTCTATCTGGTAAATATTTATTTTAAAGGCTCTATATGTATTACTTATTTATTTATTTATTTCAGCTGCTCTCTATTTCCATAAAAGCATCCGTTAAACCTACACTCGTGCAGGGTTTCTTTCCTCTGGGCAGTGTTCCATCTTCTTCTCCTTCAGATGATCGACCACCAGTAGATGATCAGACCTGAAGCGTCTCCATGGTTCTTCATCATCCCTCCTCTTCCTTCTCCCTAGTTTTTCAGTGACTGTTTGCAGCAGCGTCTCCAGACTGGACAGGGAGATGTCAGGGAGACGAAACTCATCGGACCTCTAAAAAAACAACAACATAAAGAATGAACCGTCTGATCCAGGATACAGCAGTGATTCATCCAAAAACAGAAGAAGAATCCTGTTGTTTGTTGTTGTGTCTGCAACGTATTGTCCATTTCTTATCATTTTTAGGTCATGTTTTATGCTTAACCCTTTCATGCACAGTGGTCACTCCAGTGGACAGTTATTCTCCAGTGGTTCTCTTGTATATTCATGGATGTTGTTTCAGTTCCATATCAGCCAACACAGTGAACACTTATGCACCATCCCATAATACACTGACATTACTGTATCTTTGCTGTTCTAGATAAACCTGATCTGAACTAACATGTTTGAGTGGAAATCTATTATTTATTTGACAAAACTTTTGTTTAGACTTTTTTTTTTGCATATTATCTCCATGAAGTGAGTGATAACTAGCATTAGAATATGTTAAAATGTGAGAAAACATCAGATTAGCGGCACTAAAATGTTTTAATTTCATTATTTTCATCTCACTTTCTGAAATTGGGTTTTCAACATGTTTCTTTACTTCAAAAATTAAATGTATGTGCATTTTTGTAACTCCATGAAGAAACAAAAACGCAATCACTTTTTTTTTCAAGGAGCAATAAATACACTCAAGAAAAGTTTTATAAACATGCATGAAAGGGTTAAGTAATTTTTAGGTCACTTTATTTCCAAATTTCCTGAGTTTGAGGCAACAACTTTAACTGTCTCTTATTCTTGTTTTAATTTCTTTCTATATTTTTATCTTGTCTGTATTTTCCTTTTGTTTAATGTTTTATATTCTCTAGGATTTTAATATAATTTAATGTGTTTCGATGCCTTCGTCAAACACTTTGAATCACTTTGTGTATGAATGGTGCTCTACAAATAAATGTGCATTGCCTAGAAAAACTCCCTGAACTTCAGCTCAGTGACCATATATAGAAATTTGCATATTTCTCATCTGATCGGCAGGTGATGCAACGTCGGGCTTTGCAAACAACTCTTATGGGAAACTGTGGCTCAAGAGTTTCCTCCTCCTTATTACAGCTCAACATGTACACAACCACTGCAAGAGTTTCCTCTCAGCTTGTGTTATTGTAAACTTTCATCTGTGAATCTGAGGTCAGTGTCAACAAAACAGTGAACTATTTTTCACATCTGTCACATTAAGACCCAAACATCTACCGGTGACCAGAGGTATCCACTGATCTAAACTGTTTCATATCTATTGATCCACTAATTTTATCAATACATGTAAATAACTGGTGTAAAATACAGTTCTTCATCTTTTCATGGTCATCAGATTTGACCCATTTGGACGTTCAAAGGCTCTGTAGTTACCATGGAAACACCGTCATCTTCTACATCTAGTGTTTTTCAACTTTGGGTTTATGACCCCACATGGGGTCGCCTGGAATTCAAATGGAGTCACCTGAAATTTCTAGTAATTGATAAATTAAAAAAAAAAAATTAATAATAAATTTTTTTAAATGATTCAATATTTATTTCATTATAATTAAAACACCACACACCTTTCCTCATAAAAATCAAGTTCAAATAAAATGCAGGATATAATAACTTACGGCCATATCTCGTTTGACCCGATCATGTGACCATGTCCGTTACTACACTTCTGCTTCTACAGTTTGAAAACTGGACCAAACAGGAAATGGAACGATTTCTCTGCTCACCTGGCCCCGCTAAGACATCTCCAAGAGAAAACAATCTCTGTTTTGAATGTCTGGGGTCACCAGAAATCTGCCATAAAAGGTTGGAAACCACTGATCTACAACAACGATTCACCAGTAAAACCCCTGGAGTTTCATCAGACAGTAGATGGACACACTGGGTTTATGATCAGTTATTGATATATTTTGCTGAAAAAGTCACTCTTTACTTCAGTTTCCTCTGTTTCTGATACAATAACCATCAACTTTAATATGATTTATGAACATTGACATGATCAGTAAATTTTATATATAGGAAAATACCAAATTTTTACTGAAATAAGACCAAACACAGTGGATAATATTATAATAAATGGTGATAAATCGCTTCAGAAAGGTTACATTAGAGAAAACATCCATGTAGGAACTGCCACAAAAGTAGCACTGGGTCTTTATGGGATAACTGACCACACATTTAAAACAGAAATTTCTTCAATGAGATAATAATTGATCTAAACACAAGCTGGTTTTTCAGAAAGAAAGAAAAACAGGAATGAAGGAAAGGAAGGAAGAAAAAGAGAGGAAGGGAAGGAAGGAGGACTCACAGTGTTGGACAGAGGGTTGTCCATCCATGCTCTGTGGTCCAGTTCTTGTCGTGTCTCTGATGCTTGGTCTCTGTTTCTTCCTGTTCTGGTCTTTGTTGTCATGGCGACCGTTCTCTCTGTTAAACCGATGTCAGGTAAAGGACTGTGCGTCCTCCTGCTCCTCAGATGTTCTTCAACCTCTGCAGGTTTGGTTATGGGTGGAAGGACACACCGAGGACTCAGTGTCCTCCTGGTCTCTATGGTTCTGTCCAGTCCTGGATCCAGAGTCCGTGCACATGTGTCATGTCTGCTGCAGGTTTCCTCTTCTTCATCCTCCTCTTCCTCCTTGGCCGAAGCCAGAACAGGCATTAAATTGACACAAAGCTTCATCACATTCCCTGATTTCTCACATGTTGTCTTGACTCTCGCTGTGGTAGTTTTTGTCTTGGATGTAGCTTTGACCTTTGACCTCACAGATCTCATCCTGGGAACTGTTTTCACTTCACAGATGATCATGGGCGGAGTTTCTGGTGCATGTTTTTCTAGTTTCTCTGTCCTCGTCTTCTGCTCTTTCCCCATTCCAAAATTTATACAAAAACACGTTAGTTCTCTGATATTTTCCAAACATAATCCTCTTTAAAAAGTGAACGCCACAGGATCTGAAGGGTTGAACCTCACAGACTTTCAGCTGAAATGTGTTGGACTCTTTTCCTTTTGTATGTGAAGCTGAGGACAATAATCTGAGTGTGAGTCAGGTCTATTAAAGTGGCTGTTATGGAAACACACACACACAAACTGCAGCTGGACTTAATATGTAGAAGAAACACAGTGTTATTTCACTGTAAGATGAAGCAGGAATCGCCAACATTTCAGATCCCACCTAAACATCATCTGGATTCAGAGGCATAACAGTTTCAGAGGTTTTACATTTCAGGTTTTGAGGAATGAGTTTTTTGAGGATTGTCAAAGATCATCTATGGATGAGATGCCTGACTAAGGAGGACTTAGCAAAACGAACCCCGGTACATCTTTGTTATGCATCAGTGAATTAGAATGGATACATGTTACAGCTACAAAATAAAAACTAAACAACATGGACATGCATCTATTGTTCTGCATATTTTGATTTAGAAATAATGTCTATTTCTTATCAAAATGTTTCTCAAGCTCAGCTAAATTTGTAGGAAATGAGCCTAAGAAAATGCAAATTTGTGATATTTTTTTTTTTTATTGTGAAATGGATAGGACATATTGTATCCAGTTAGTCCAGTTGCTAAAAATGCATTAAATGATTACTTTTACTGTTCATCAGTGTTCTGTAAATGCTCCATATCCGTCAGAACCAGAGTATAATCCTAAAAATAATCCTACAACTAAAGGTTTTTTGTGCATGAATACAAATTTGATGATAAAAATTATGTGGAATGTAAGATTATTTATTGAAGAATGTGGTAAAATGTGCAAAAGGACTACATTTTCAATAGAAAACCACTATAATAAAGACAGGAAAATCTATATGATTACATATATCAGCTGCCATTTTAAGATGTTAACATTTTAACTTTAATGTAGTATTTTTTTCTGGAAATTTACCAGAACAGATTAACTGAATATCACATATCCACTGATCTAACCACTAAATGAGCAGAGAGAATTTTTTTTTAAATGCTAGGACGTTTTCCTCAAAATCCATTCCCAACTATGTTTATTCCCAAATATGTTTATACAAATACCTTAAAAAAAAAAAAAAAAGATACTAAATGTGTAATTATTGTTGTATTATATATACTTCCTGCAGTGGGGACCGTCCTCTGTACCTGTCCACACTGTTCGGTCAGAGTGACACCTCTTCCATTTCTTCTGCCTTTGTTTTGCTATTTTCGTTCGGCTCAGTGTCGAGCTAGCAGCCTTACTGTTACCTACTTACCGTAATCTTATAAACGGTTTGTTTTCACTTTTCTTTGTTTTTTTCCAGTCGTGTTTATTTTGTACCGATCCAGGTGCAAGGATCCCCCTCTTTCTGTGTCCTGAATAAGATGGTCGTTTTGACAAGTAGCAATGAAGACCAGGATTATATGTGAGTGAACATGATGACCCTGTTCCATTAGCTTGATGTTAGCATTAGCTTAACTAGCTCCTTTTAAATGGCCAGCTTTAGTTTTACTCCAGGAATTCTTGTGTTAGTTTAATCTGTTGTAAAACTGCGACCTTGACAGTAGTTTGGTTTATTTTGATTGAGAATTTATTGCTTATTTTAATAACCTTAATACTGGTGTTTTCTATTCATTCTACAACCGTTACATTTATTCTCTTAGCATGTTAGCTTTGTAGCTGCTAACCTGCATTTATTAGCTGACGTGTTTATAAGTAGTGTCAACGTGCTAATAAATAAGCTAATATGTACGTTTTAATATATCTTATTTTGAGTGTGTATTTTCTGGTAAAGATGAAGTCACTAGTGTTCAGGAATAATATTTAAATCTATCTTGCATCCAGCAGCTGGTTTCATTCAATGGATTTGTTAATGTTTACATGTTAAAATGAGATTTAGTGATTTGTCTGAACTAAACCAGAGGTGATCTGGTAATGTGCTGATAATATGCAGGGCATAGATTAGCTAAAAATGGCATCGGCTGAGTGAGTTGGCTCGTATTCACAGGCAGAAAAAACAACAGGGGCGGGTTTCACCGAACACCCACTGACCTACATGTGAAGCTGCTGCAGGATGCTGTTGTACTGCAGTCGAACAGCTCCTGTGTACATGATACAGGATCATTTCTTACATTTCATCAGGATAGGAGACACTGGGATTGAAAGACAGCCAGAAAGCACAGTTAACAAGGTTTTGACAGTTGTGTATCGTACAAATATCACACAACCAAGAGAGAAATGACGGTGTCACAGTAAGATAATCAGGTCAAACATCTACAACCACACCAATCTGCATCAAGTTCAGTCACATTACAATGTATTTAAAAAGCAGAGTTTGTTCTAATGTTTGGAGCAGGCAAGGAAAGTTTATTTGTATAGCACATGTCATGTACAGGACAATTCAAAGTGCTTTACATAAAAGCGTCACAAGAGAGGCATACAAAGAGAAAGATAAAATATAAAAACATAAAGAACAAAAGTTTAAATTAAAATAGACATTAAAATTATCAGCAATAAATTTTAAAGCTGATTTCAAAGGCATTATTTAAGAGTTTAACAGAAAGCTGCAGTAAACAATATTTTCAGGCCTGATCTAAATGAGCTGACAGTCTGAGCCGACCTCAGGTATTCAGGAAGTTTGTTCATGCTCTGTGTTATTTGACCCTGTACCTGTATGTTCAACCATTTTATTGTGTATATATATATATATATATGCCTCTCCTAAACTATGGAATCATTTGCCTTTCCATATCAGACAGGCCTTCTCTCTGTCTGTTTTTAAACCCCTTCTTAAAACCTATCTTTTCTCCTTGGCTTTGGAAACCATGTGAGGTGTTTGAATGTATTATTTTTATTCTGTTGTTTTATTTGGTATTGGTTTATTGTTCTTATTGTTTGTTGTTTTTAATTAAGATAAGATAAGACTTTATTGATCCTACCATGGGGAAATTTAACAGTTTATAGCAGCAATATGCAACACACCAGCACTAAATAAAAGGAAGGGAAAAATAAACACTCTTAAAATAGCTTTTTATGTTTTGTAATGTGTTCTTGTATTGTATTTAGCCTTTACTTATGCTTATATACAGCACTGATTTTTTTATTTGTACAGTTGTTCCATTTCTTTTCATCTATTTTTGTATTTTATTCTTTTATTTTGTTATTTCTGTACAGGACTTTGGTTGTTTTAAAGTGCTTTGGATTAAATTGGATTTATCAGATGAGGAAAAAAGAAAGTGAATGATAAAAAGCTGATATGATTGTGTGTGTGTGTCTGAAGTGTAAATGGGAATGTGATACTCTGTTTTCCCAGCCTGATAGATGATGAGCGTAAATGCAAATCCCTGCCCAGTTCTCCTGCCAAACGAGTGTCTCCCTCCAAAAAGAAACAGTTCTACATCAACCAAGCCATTCGCAACTCTGACCTCATACCTCGACCCAAAGGCAGGAAGAGCCAGCGTCGACAGGAGAACTGTAAGCTCTGGATTCACATGGACAACTGCAGTTCACACATTTACTATTATTATTTTATTTGACATATTTTGAACTTTGTGCTCCAGCTCTGCACATTTAGCATAATCCTGTTTGTGTTCCGTCTCCTCTGAAATCAGCACGTTTTCTTGCCAATCTTCTTGAGAAGGATGAATGCTCCAAAGATGATCTTGAGGTTTGCAGTAACCCGGCCATCCCGTCAATCTTCACTGAGGCCTGTGCCAATGGGAACTACGTAGAGGTGAGTCCCATTTAGACCAGTAACACCTGGCTGCCACTACCAGTTTAGGCTGCACTTCTTAATTAAAGAGATTATAGTTTTTGTTCAGACTTTCTGTATGAAGATGTGATGTAATATAACATTTCTACATACATGTCTACTTCTTCCCACTTCTTTCCAGATGTGTAAATTACACTTTAAATTGTACTAGGCATTTCTTTGTTATAATAATATACATTTCTTTTTGTTTTGGTTGTCTTCTGTTGATAATTTGCTTTGGGCTTTTGCTTTTGTTAGTAGCTGTATAATGATTTTTATTTGTCTGAAATAAAATAATTCACAAATATAAAATGCCTAAAAAGAACTAAGTCTGGGTTGTATATGTTGCTGACTCATGTACTTAGATTATATTGCGTGTTTCCAGTCATGTTCAGAGAAATTATTATTCATCGCAATGGATGATTTTATTAGGTTACTTGTCATTTGTGGTTACATCTTTAACAAATTAATATTAGTAACAGTAATAGAGCATATTTTGTCTGCACTGCTTATTTTGTTTTCTATCTTAAATCTTCTGCAACACTTCATTCCAGAAGGGAGCTCAGAACTCAGAAAAACTGTAGATGTATTTAATGGTACTGTTTATTTGTAGATGCTTTACAAAAATTACAAAAGGCACAGATGAATAATAATGACCTACCTTTGCACATCAGATTGGCCCCTTCACTGTCCATTTTTAAAACTCATCCTAAAACCTATTTATACTCCTTGGCTTTTGATCCAGCATGAGATTCTGCTCTGCTTTTGTTTTTATTGTTTTACATTGTTTGTCTTTTTATGGTTTGAAATACTTTGTTTCAGCATTGGTTATTCTTAAAGTGCTTTATAAATAAAGTTGAGTTGAATTAGTATTTATTGTTTTACTGCTTTTTTTTTTTTTTTTTTTTTAATACATCAGACACTTCACAACGTGTGGTTTATATCGTCTTTGTTCTGGCCTCTTTTAGTTCAGAAGATGTTATTAGATCATTGAGTT
>JAQQZY010000020.1:10002245-10021204 GCA_030068375.1 Ostorhinchus rueppellii | reverse complement strand
AGCTGGGATAGGCTCCATGCGACCCCCGTGACCCTAGTGAGGATAAAGCGGGTATAGAAAATGAATGAATGAATTAACATTGTCATGCCTTTCTCTCAACACGTGGCTCAATAAAAATGGGTCCTGATCTTGAATTTGGGCACAGAAACATTTTAGACATCCCCATAGTAGATGATAACATCTTGTTTCTTCAGACTTGGACTTAAAATCTTACAGTGACTTAAGATGAAGCTCTAACTGATAAACATGTTTGAACTGGATAACTATCAGTTTTCTGAAGCAGCCAGATCTGCAGAAACACCCTAACTCTAACTATGAAATGTAATTATAACCTGTGTTGTTGTTGTTTTTTTTATGCCGTACCATGCAAATTAATATAAAGAACTCGTCTGTTGATATTGAATGAAAATCAGCTGAATCTCAGTGAACGGTGTCACTACGGACTGAAAAATAAATGGAAAATTTGCCGTTTCCTCGGCCTCAGCGGCATCAGGGACTGTTGTGTTGATGTCAAGCGTGTAAAGGTGCTAAAAAACAGAAATGCATCACTGCCTGAAAGATTAGCCTGTAGGATCAGTGTAAGTAGTGAAGCATGAGTATTAGTCATTTTTATAAGCACAGACACATCATCATAGGAAAACAAGTACACGTGTCGTTAAGGGAATGAAATGTCAGCTTCTTTCTCTGCCTGGAAGTCAAACAAATGTTGATCATTGTTATTGTCGTGTGTGTCAACAGAAGTCGCTCTGTAACAGTTTCTACTTTTTAAAAAATCTTTTTTCTCTGGATGGGTTTGGGTCAAATCTGCACATACAGTCATATATTAACCAGTTTAACAGCTCATCAGCAGATGACTGGATCCTCTTTAAAGGAGTCATATTCTGCTAAACCCACTTTTATAACAATAATAATGGATTAGATTTCCATAGAGCTTTTAAAGGGATCCAAAGCTCTTTACATTATTGATCCATTATTCATTCGCTCTCACATTTACTCTCTGGTGGTGTTAAACTACATTTGTATCCACATCTGCCCTGGAGCAGTCTGGTACAGTTTCATCCTGTCTTCCACTTACAGTTATTGTTGATCCTTCATTTATCAGACAGGGGTAGTTGTTTGTTTACCTGCTTTACTAGTTTCAGCTACTTCCTGTAGCCTGAGTCAGAAACGTCACATGATGTTACTGTGACGTGTCTGATCAGCTGCTCAGGTGGGTTGGCCAAACAGCTGGGAGGGTTTACACCCCTGCTGTCTGATGTCTTCTCCAGGACCGCATCCCAGGTGTGCAACAAGGTGTATGTGCCGTCCGTCATCCCTGTTCACTGTCCTGGGGCAGACTGATGGAAGCGTGGCTGCCAGTTAGTACCAAATAGCCCCTCCCACCACCACCAAACAGTCATACGCATTCATACACCAGTGTGAGTGGCACTAGGAAGGTGAAGTGTCTGACCCAAGGACACAACAGATTAAGTAGGACAGAGCAGGATTTGAACCAACAACCTGCTCTACCTGGCTCATGAGTCTGTGGTTCATTTCTTTGTGTATTTGATCCTAATAGTTCAGACAGTTTGAATTTGCACCCTCCAGCTGCTGATCAACTGTCTTTATATAAATTTGGGTAAACTGTGAATTTCTACAACCTGTTTGAATTCCTCATGACATTTGCACATATAAGGTCCAGACTTCAGACCAACATTTCTCCGGTACGACATTTTTTTTTATCAGCCGCAGTGGTTACAGTAAAAACAGAAAATATGTCCAAACTTTGACCGATTACCTAAAATGTTCAGTTGTTGGTTGTATTAATGAACACAAGTGGCTGAATGGGACAGAAAGCACAAACCATAACCCGTAAGAGGGCGGGGCCATGTGCATTTAAAGGGCCAGCGCTCCAAACCACCTTCCTGGTGTCATTATTCAGAAATAGTGTTGAAGATGGACCTGTGGAGTTGAATGACTGAAGAATTCAGAGCCAAGCAGAGCATTTACAGTTTATGGAGACCACAGGGACATGTTGGAAAATGAAGAATTCATTAAAAAAAAAAAGAAGCTAACTATCACTCCTTTAAGGCTTTATGTTCCTTTTGTTCTGGTGGAAGGGTTTGATTTCTGTGTCTGGTTGTAAACACCAACTGAGCTGCTGATGAGCTGTTTTCTCTGCACATGTATAAACTAGAGGTCGAGCGATCGTTCGACAGGGAGGCGGTTCCATCCTGTTCACATGACTTGAAGTATTTTATAAGTTCTAATACTTCTACAGTCAGATAATGACAGTTATTGTGTTTCACCAGTGTGATAATCAGGTTTAATGTTACTTTATCCAACAAATACTTCTTTCAGGTCACAAAGCCAGGGAATATTGCTACGTTCAGACAGCAGGTCTTAATGCACAATTTGGATTTTTTGGTGAAATCTGATTCTTTTTGTGTGCCTGTGTGCTTGTTGATATTATACATTAAATGGAACTTCTATCAGTTTTGAGTATGAACTGAATGTGACCCAGATGTGCAAAAGAGGTCCTGATGTAATACGGGACCACACAGGCACGAACTGTGTTTATGGAAGTGTATGTTTTTCCCACCACTCCTCCTCTTGGGATTTGTCGCATTTCAATGATGTAAAGGTCACATAAATGCGACCAGGTCATTCAGACTGAAGTCACATTGCAAAATATCGGTTACATATTAGATTTAGAACCACATATAAAAGTAGCCTGGGTTGGATTTGTGATTAGTGCTGTTCAAACTGTCTTTAAGAGATCACTTAGAGGTCACATATGGGCAAAAACAATCGGATTTGGGCCACATTTGCTGCAGTCTAAACGTAGTCTCTGTGTGTGTGATTTGCAGATTATCTTGTTACCCTACAGTTTAGATCAGTGGCCACACAAGAACCCCCGGATCAGTAAATTTACAGCATAATAACCTAGAACTAATACCTACATTTTTACCTCCACCAAGGAGGTTATGTTTTCTTCGGCGTTGGTTTGTCTGTTAGCAGGATACCTCAAAAATTTATGGATGGATTTTGATGAAATTTTCAGGATCTGTCCGCTCTAGGTCAAGGAAGAGATGATTACATTTTGGAGGCGGTCTGGATCCAGGACTTTTTTAAAGGGATTGTTTATCAATGTGATAGGGCATGGTGGACCAGATTTGATTATGAGGTCATTCAGCACCATCTAGTGGAGGAAAGTACAAACACTACTTTAAAAAAATAAAAAATACAAACACTATCTTGGCGGAGGTCTGCACTCTCAGAGTGCTTTTCTAGTTCTTGTTGTTTTAGTGCAAAAAAAGTAAAAGTGCATTTTTAACAGTATTCTGCCTCAGCTTCTCATTTACACATTGTAACATACAGGTCACAGTGGATCTACAAATGCACAAAACAATTAGGAACAGGCAGAATTTTGATGAAATTGGACTAATTTTTCTTTAGAAATTTCAGGTTCTTGTTTTTTTTTTTTTTTTTAATTCACATTTTATGGGAAAGGTCTGCAATGTGATATTAGGAATTGCGTACAGATAACACACCACTTTTAATTATCTGTACACATCATAAGCTTTCCATGTGTATGTTCACAATGCATAAAATACCACGCTGTTACGATTGGAGGTTACGGATATTTAAATTGGAGATCTTGGTGTACATTGATACGTGATCAAATGGCGTTGAATAATACGTGAAAGGATGACACGACATAAATACAGCACACCAAATGCCATAAGAGCTGGTGTGACATACAACACGATTTCATAAGATCAGTCTGGTGAAAGGATAGTTTGTACATGTGAACATTTTCATCATGTAATTTCACTTTTTTCACACCCAAACAGAAACGTTTAAAGGGCGCCCATGGCTCAGGTAGTAGAGCAGGTCCTCCAATAACTGAAGAGTTGGCGGTTCAAATCCCGCTCTGTCCTAGTCAGTCCCTTGTGTCCTTGGGCAAGACACTTAACCCTCCTTACCTTGCCATTTGTTTAGCACCAAAAGGCAGCCAGACTACCAGGATGCTGGACAAGACTATTTAAAAAAAGAAAAAACCCTCCTTACCTCCAGTGTCACTCACACTGGTGTATGAATGTGTACGAATGTTCGATGGTGGTCGGAGGGGCTGTAGGCGCGAATTGGCAGCCACGCTTCCATCAGTCTGCCCCAGGACAGATGATATGATATAATTTTATTGTCATTGCACATGTTTCAGAGCAACGAAATTACATTCCAGATTACAACCAACCAAGATCACATAAACACAAGACATAAACATGGGGGTACAGGTACAGTTTTAACTGACGATTCGCAGTGAATGCGCCCCATTTTCGCAGATGAGAGGGGAAACAACAGGGTTCGAGGTGAGAAAAAAAGACAAATACCAACATGCAGTCATAAACTACGTGTTGGTATTTGTGAAAAAAAAAAAAGCCTCTGGCAGAAAGCCCAACAAAACAATCATTTTTAGATTATTATTATATAATTTTACTGGTCCGATCCATTCCACATCATGTTGGATTGTGTGTGGCCCCTGAACTAAAATGATTTTGACATCCTTGATCATTAACTCTTTAGGCGCTGGAGTTTTTGATTTTTTTTTTTAATATTCAATTTTGGAATCAAGCTCAGAAGTGGTTAAAGATAGTCCTACTGTAAGTGAGTAAAAGTCAGTCAAAGTCAATCATTGATTGGCTGTTGTTGGTGCCCGTTTCCATGGATACTGACAGTTTATAAAATGTTTTAACCGCTCTGTCTGGTATAACTGTTACAGACCTGTACTTGGAACCGTTCTCACAACATATTGTGTTTACACTTAAAAACATTTAGGTTTTTTTTTTGTGGGGGGGGGGGGACTACTCAATGTGAGGATGCGCTCATAGAACATAACTTGCAGTGAAGGCCTGCTGAGGTTTGACTCCCAGGTTTGTTGTTTCTCAATCTTACAACCCCATAAAAACCCTTCTGCCTTACAAACATGACTTTCTATGTGCTCGTGTACTCATATTTGTACATTTATACTTGACTGGATTTTGGAAACGTTTGTCCGACTTCTGTAAAACCTCCTCCCGGTTTGTTTTCTATACTGTCGACAGCAGTGTAATGAAACTCGACCTGTCGGGGCATTTTGTTAACTACCAAAGTTTGCGTGTTTGTTACAATGAAATCCGATTTTCTCAGGCTTCGGACTCATCTCGGAATGTCACCTTGTATTTTCACATGATGTTATTATATGATGGATGAGCTCATTGTGATCGTTTCAGCCTCAGCGTTTCGAGGCGTTGCCAACCTTTTATCTGTGCTGTAAATTTTCATCTGGGTTAACCGACCTGTGCCAACATGTATGAAAACACTGCTTAGTGTGAAAGCTTTATACACTCGTCTCAAACACCCGTGTGTATATAATGATGTGTGTTGATGTAATACTATTTATAATAATTACTGCAAATATTAAAACATGTACAAACCCTTCAGTTCAGTGTGTGTCTTATTTACAGGACAAAGACAAAATACCATAAATCGGCTCCTTTTTTACATTTATTTTACACCATATAGACAAAAGTATTTGGACACATTGAATTCAGGTGTTTCTTTTTAGAATACAAAATAATAACAAATGTTTAGTTATGATGTAGTTTTATTTTGTGATAAATATTGTTTTGTTAGTTTTGTTCAAATTATCTTTGCTTCCAAAAATCTTCAAAGATGGTTTTTACTTGTGATTTTGTGTTTTTTCATCCATGACTATGATTTTAAATGTTTTACCTCTAAATTTCAAAAATATTTTCCTGCTCTGACTGTAAATAATCATTTCCTCCCATAACTAACCATCTACTTTCATCACATCTCACTTAAGACAAATCTCTCTTTAAACTTAAAGGAAATATTGATGTTTTTTTTTTTATCTCAAATCATCATAAACAGGACATCTTACAGCTGTAGACATGAAGTGTCCCAATACTTTTGTCCGTATAGTTTATAAACAGTGTAAATTCATGGAAATTATGGGAGAATTTTGATTTTTGGTTGTAAAAATGTGTGGGAACCAGGTCTGACAACAGTCAGTTTAAGGCTCGTAACTAATAATCATCAATTTTGCTTGTATATGTATATATTTTTTCATAAAGCACTGAATCTGTAGATAAGTAGAGCTCAGCATTTTTCTGCAGAAGTGCGTTTTAGTGGCCAAGTTATTCCACTAGATGGCAGAGTAGTACAAAGATAAAGTGTCAACGAAGGGTTTACCCAGGTAAAAAAAAACAGTTGATTTAGCAGGTGTTTGTACATATAGTTTATTAAAATGTTATGTTGATTTGCATAGTATCTGAGGGCTTTGATTTATTCTGAACCTGTAATGAAATGTAGCATATACGTGAGCAAGTAAAACAGAAATAATACAGAAAAGTGTTTTACTTAGATATTGGATGTTTTTGACTCATTTTTCTGATGTAAACGTTTAAGGTTGAGCTCATTTGACTGTTTTTATAAACTGATTTTTGTTTCATCTACATCAATATCATCTTCTGTTAGCTCATCATATGTTTGTGATTTGTCAGAGAACCTTAGACTTTATTTTGTTTCAGAAAAAGGAGGATTTTATTTCATCCTTCAACATCAACACACAGGCGGGAAGGAGAAGAAAAACTGTCGGATGAACAAAAGCTCAGAGATAAATGTAGAAGAATAAGAAATGATCTGAAATACACTGGAGCAAAGGGATATAGTACAGTTAAATTCTCCTGAATGTACGTCAGATATTTGTCAAATAATCAAATATAACAACCAGTATGTTATGTACTAAAATAATGACAAAGTAGGATCAATTTTACATGTTTACAAGTCAAATACAGAGTCATTTAGAGGAAACATCTACGGAAATGTACTTTTATAATGAAAGAAAATATAAACATAGACTCTGAATGTTTCTATCTGAGCTCAGAAAACTGCTTTAGATGGTTTTACTGGAGTAAATTCTTCAGAAATGAATAAATATTCATGTTAAAAAGGATGAACCCTGTTGTTTTTTGATCGAATTAACCTTTTAACTCTAACAACGTGCAGGTGTTTCTCCAAAAACCACAAAGACACTGTTGATGTTGTGTGGTTGTGTCTCCAATCACCACTTGTGATAATTTCAACCCAAACCTCTAGTTAATTTAGCTCCAAACCCATTAGTCCTGAATTTGGTATCGAATGTGAAATGGTGTTTTTTTTCCATCAGAGCAGAGAGCTTCAGTCCGGAGCTGTGACTTTCATTCAATCTCTCAGTGTGTCGGGGTAATGAACACACTTCCCTCCCGGGTTACGTTACATGCGATGAGGCCGAGGGGAGGATCATTTTTCTTTTTTAAATATCTTGAGCTCTGTATTTTGGTAAACAGCTGCAGGACTCCAGCAGCTACTAAACAGTCAGTGCTCGCGGTGAAATCTAATCTGCAAATAAAGGAAGCTGTTGACAGTTGGGGACTATTAATTTTATTTAACAGAGGCAGAAGGGGTTATTTTTTTATCCTGTAGTCAGAGCATTTTTGGCTCATGGATTGGACACAGTAGTTTATCTATCATTTATTTCACTCTGTTTTTCTCCTGTAACAGAAGAAATGAATGGTTTGAAATAGAGGCAGTAATCTTTATCTTCTCACAGTGCAATGATACTTTTCACTCATTTTTGGTGCTAATTTAACCCTTAAAAACCCAAACATCCACCACTGAACTTCACTGTTTACTGATCTAAACTGTTTAATAACTGTTGATCCAGTATTCCTATGAATACATGTAAATAATTGGTGTAAAATACAGTTTCTCATCTTTTCATGGTCACCGTTTGGATGTTCAGAAGCTCCATAGTTACCATGGAAACACTGTCATCCTCTGCAACATTGATTGACCAGTAAAACCCATGAAGTTGGATCAATAACAGCAGATGGACACAGTTTTTTTATGATAACTTTGCTGAGAAAGTCACTTTTTCTTCAGTTTTCTCTGTTTCTGATATAATAATCCTCAACTTAGTCTGAGCTTTTATGAACATTTACATGATCTGTGAATTAAATATAGGAAAATACATGATTTACACTGAAAAAAATGCAAAACACAGAGGTTAATCATATAATAAATCACTTAAGACAGGTGAAATAGAAAGAACATTTCATTCAGGAACTGGCACAGAAGTAGCGCTGGGTCTTCATGGGTTAAGTCATCGATCTCAGTCTCAGTCATTCATTCATTAAACATGAATTCTGAAACTGCAACGTGATTTTAGGTGAGTTCCCTTCCAGTAAAAACCTCCCTATCTAGTTTTCAACATGAATACTGAAACTGTAAATTATAAAGAGGAAACAGAATGAATTAACTGTGCGTCATGTGAGTAATATTCAAAGCTGGTTGATTGAAATCTGTCTGGTTTTCACACCACCTTAACTTTATTTCACCAGCGGTAAAATGAAGCTTATGTTTCTAATTTAATACTAGAATTTTAAGTAAGTTTGCATGAGCACATTGAGATGTATTTTGAGGAGATTATGGTGCATTCTGGCCAAACTAATGTCATGATAAAAGTTTAAAAGGTTGATTTTTTTTTTAAAGAAATCAGGTGGGTATATGTGGTCTTGAGCCCTTCTTTAGGGTCAAAAAGAAAAAAAGAAAAAGATAAAAACAAAAAACATGTTATGTTTTGGTTGAGAATATGAAAATAAAGACAAATGAGAAAATAATGTACAAATACATTCTTTTCTTACCCCTAGAATTTACTTTACTTTCTCTAAAACTGGACACCAATGAGTTAAATGAATTTTCCTTACATGAAAAGTGATAATAGACATTAGAAATAGTAAGTATAAACCACTTTAATGATATACACGGTTAATTCAGTGCAAGATAATCAACTTCCATGAAAACTGACCGCCATATCATGATCAAAATATGGAAAGTATACCTTTTTTTCACAACATTTGTCAGGCTAAAATATAGCCAGAAACAGAAACAGTCCCAGTTCATTTATATTGAATCTGTAAATTAAGTACTTTTTTTTTTTTTTTAAACAATATTCCAAAGTGTTTTCTACCAGACTGCAACACTTTGGTGACTATTTATCAACAACTAAAACCATTTTGATCAAGTAAATAGGAAGTGTAAATTCTATTAATACCGCTTCTTAAATATGAGTGTTTCTGGTTCATTTTCTCTCCTATGAGAGAAAACACCAACTAATTATCATTTTCATATTCAATTAATCTGTTACATGTTTTATTGATAAATTGATTGATTGTCTTTTCTAAAAAAAAAAAAAAAAAAGTGAAAAATGATTCAAATCCAAATCCAATCAGTTCAATGTCACAGAGGAGGAAAGAAATCAGATGTGCTGTATAAATACATTTGGATTAGATTGGGAATAAATTATTGATTATCAAAATGGATGCTGATTTAATATATTTGGCAACAAACTGATTAATCGACAAGCCATCTGAGGACATTGTGACACTTCAACACTTTTATAAATATTTTTTAACTGGTTGATTCGTTTGGTCTATAAAATATGACAAAGTATCAGGAAAAATCTTTCAAAGTCAAATCTAATCAAGTTATTTACTGTCACAGAAAAGGAAATAAATCAGTAGCAATGCATCAAGAATGTCTGAATTTGACTTTTTAAGATTTTTGCTCTTAAGAGATTACCAAATGGTTACAGATTAATTTAATATTTGGCAACAAACTGATTAATTGATTAGCTCACAGGGCATTTGAGAAGCCAAATCTAATCAGTTCATTGTCACAGAGAAGGAAATAAATCAGTAAAAACATTTCGAATGCTTGAATTTGAGTTA
The DNA here is from genome assembly GCA_030068375.1 of Ostorhinchus rueppellii. NCBI lineage: Eukaryota > Metazoa > Chordata > Actinopteri > Kurtiformes > Apogonidae > Ostorhinchus > Ostorhinchus rueppellii. The sequence goes on along the minus strand of JAQQZY010000020.1, from coordinate 10,011,392 downwards.
TAGCAACAAACTGATTAGTTGAAAAGGCCTCTGAGGACACTGTTGGGGCTCTGAAACACTTTTTTCAACATTTTGTGTTGTTTTACTGCACAGATAATGAAGGAATGAATTAATGTTGAATAAATGCAACTAAAATTCTGAAAAAAACACATATAAAACAAACCAAAATCAACAGTAACATAAGGATCAACTCATAACATGAACAAGTTTGAAAAAGGACAAAAAACAGAAACCTGGGAGAAGCAGTGGAGAAGATTCAAGACCTAATGTTGCTCTAGGACTTTTGCACAGAACTGTATGTTTGTATATTTTTGAAGAAAGATTAGAAATTTTGTTTTCACTGGCATGTGCTTCAATTCACTGTAGATATAAGAAATGACTCAATTTAGAACATTTTTAAGATGATTAATAATTAAATAATTTTGAGTATATAATGTTCTAGTTGTTGGTTGATTCTGCAGAGTTTTGTCATGTGAATAAAAGTCAAGAGGTGATTTTTTTTTTCTATCAAAAAAGTTAATTTGGGTGATTTTTTAAACCATGAAGTAATGAGAGAAAGCATTGCATGAGCAGGAAAATATAGAAAAAATGAATATAATGCTGCTATGGTGCATGTTTTAGAGCTTTATTAACGTGCTTCAGTCACTGTCAAAGCACATGGTTGAGTGTTGATGTTTGTAGAATAAAGCTGAGGTGTGTTTTCAGGTTAAGTGACTTTTGACGCCCGTTCGTTCCGGTCCACGCCGTGCATTAACCGCCGCCCTGCTCCGGGTGGGGGTGTATGTATGCATGTATGTATGTACGTATGGGGGGCTGGCCCCTGCTGATTCAGAGGTTAGGAATTTGCATCTGATTGCTGTTTGTCAACCAATGATGTGAGTGTGCAGGCCGGAGCGTCTCCACGCCTCTCCCCGTCTGTCTGCGATGTGAGCTCTGAAACCGACACTCAAACTCTGAAAACACAATTACACGCAAAAGCCGAATGCGTGGATATCATGCAGTCACATGAAACCACTTTATTTCTAGCTGATAAACACACGAGCCACCTCTCGTCCTCGTCCTGGTTTTGGTGCCGTTTTTTTCTCGGTGTTTGACCGAAGAGGAGCCTGGATTCAGAGACAAAAACAGGAATGTGTCTTCCGGTTCCAAAGAGTGAAAAAAGCGAACGGAAGCCGATGTAGTAAGTTTATATTTGTCTTCATTCGGCCTTGGTCTATGTCTGCGTTACCTGTTTGTCTGGTGAATGTCGCTGGCTTTCTACTGTATCTGTTCGTTGTCTTGTCTTCGTCATATACAGCGTTTTTCTTATCAATACGCCGTTATCAAATCGCCTGATCAATACTCGATTGCTTGCTGAGGTAGCGGATGGATCCGGTCCAGCCGTATCACCCTCTATCGAATGTGGACGTTCATTTGAAAACTGCGCTTAAATCTAGGGCACTATTTTTTTTTTTTTATTTTTTTTTTTATTATTCTTGTTATTATTCTTGTTTGGTTGTAATAGCTGACTTTTGATGTGTTGTCAACGTTTTATGTGGTTTGAGTGTATATATATATATATATCAAAAATGATGAGTTAACATTACAAAATAAGGTGTCTTTGAAACTAACGTTGTAGTAAATCGTAAATTTACGAATTTACGGCTTAATGGCATCAGCATTTTGACTGTTGACAGCTATTCTAAGCTTATAATTATATCAACGTGTAAAAATGCAGCAATTTACCTACACATGGGAAAGAAAATAACTTTGAATGTGTTTTAAATGCAGAGTTGTGGCAAATTAAATTAACTCAAGATTTTGTTTTTGCTGGTTTCTACAGTTAGCTAAACAATACACATCTGAGCTAATCCTGTCAATAATGTCCTATAAGGTTTCATGCATATAAAAGATACTGCATGTAACCATAGTGTTAAAATTACTTGTAACTTGGACAAAATCCAATGTCAGTTTATTTGAAACCTAATTATGACAAATAAGTATAGAAATAGGTTATGTATGTTAAAATTAGCTGCCCAGATTTTTAACGTACATTAAAGAAGTGCTCAGTTTTTATACACTGTTAACATCTTAGGTCATTTAACTACATTTTTTGACTAAAAAATGAAGAGGTAACATAAAACATGTCTTTGGAGCTAGCTTTGTTGTGATTAATTGTATTGCATTAATGCTAAGTAGCATTAGCTGTTAACTGCTAGCACAAGCTAATAAGGATATGAATATGTAAAAATACAACTAAATGATCTAAGTGCTTATTACACATAGGAAGAATGAATATGTTTATTTTAACTAAATAGTTGGGGGCAAAGTTGCTAATTTGAGTGATTTTTAATGTTATTTTCTCAATAGTGGTGTCAACATTCATCGAAACCTATAATTTCCTATATAGTTTGATGTACAAATAAAAGTCCATTATCTTAAGATTACTTGTAGTGTAAACAAAGTTCAGTGTCTCAGTCTATTTCAAACCTAATTATGACATAAACAATTTGAAAATAGCTTATGTACGTTAAAAGTTGTAGCCTACACATAGACATAGACATACATATTTTTTACAGGTTAAACTCCAACATTTGTGTGTATCTGTGTTGAGGCACAAAACAAAGGTGGAGCGGGTGGATAAAAAAGTCTGTCAGCATCTAAGATCAAGACAAGTCAAGTCAAAACATCAGCCGTTTGATATGGACACAATGGGCTGCCTTCAGGACGACATTCACAGTGGTGGGAAACTTCACTGTACATAAGCGCCTCCTTATGTCTGTTCATGGTTGCATTGGGTAAAAATAAGGGCAGCACAGGCCACTTTTCATCCATAAACCTTGGATTGGATGAACTGAAGAAATCCATACAGTTTGGTTGGGTCCTCCAAGCTGTCAGACCCCACAGCCAAAACCAAAAGCTGCTGGCATTTGGTGTGTGGTTGGTTGTATACTTTCTCAGTAGGTGCTTGCTCAGTTGTGGGGGTGGGGGTTTGCATTCACAGGAAGCTACTCTGGTTATAAAGCCACGCATAGTGCTTTGTCTCAATGACCTTAAACATATATGTTTTGCAATACAGATCTTGAAAGTTTGGAGGGTTTTTGTTGTCCATGTCTGACCTAGTTATAATTTCAGAATGTTTCTAAGCCTGTCAGCATGAGTAAGATGAAGAAACACCTCAGAATACTATGTAAAAATGGTTGCAGATACAATTTCAGCAGCTGTGGTACAACAATAGAAGACATTTCCCTTTAATGCCCTTGTGTGTCATTTGCTTTGTAGGTGGCAGGACATGCTTCTAAAAAGTCCTTGGCATCATAACCTATGGTCTCACTGAGATTTCATAAATTGATGAGGAAATGGCATGTTGAAACGAGCACATGTGAACCACAAGCGGCTAAATCTTCACTTTGAGATGACATTTTGAGATTACGTTTATTACAGTTGGTTTCACTGTTGCCCTGAACATCCAGATTGACAAAAGTAAAGAAAGTGCAAGGCTGTAGATCAGTAGAAGTTGCCACCTGTGGCTTTACAATGTGATTATTAAGCATTGAAATTCTTAAGAGAGATTTCCGGGCCCCTTATCGCACCCCACCATTGTCCAATCACTTTAGAGGCTTGCTTAGAAATTGCCTCGCTAATCTGTTTGGTCCAATCTGGCATATGGTTTCCTCCAGGCCAGTGCCGGTCAGCTGTTGCCCACTCCAGGTTTCCAGCAGAGAAATACTGGTGCAGTAAATGGGTGGAGTGGTGTTTGGTTGTGATTGGCTCATTGTGGATTAGAAACGTATGGCCAGCGATCAAGTTCAGATGTTTAAAGGCCTCCTCTTGCTGTTGCATATTTTAGGATGGCCTAATGACTAACATGCCTTGTTATGAAACTGGCCTTCACATAAAGACGCTTGTTGCTCTCGATTTGCGGAACTGTTGCCAGAGTCGTGTTTATATTTTCAATTCATTTCTCACTATGTGGTATTTACTCCAGTTGATGGTAGAAGATCTACTTTTGTCGTCTTCATGTCAGCACCTCTAAGGCTGTAGTAAAGAGAATGTCTCAACATTGACAGATGGAGTTTTTTTTTAACCACAAAGTACAGTGAAAATGCCTGAGAGGTTTTTAAACTGTCATTAAACCCCCAATTATTTGAGTTGCTCTACACAGTTCAACGTTAGTAAACAGGAATCCACAGATAAATAGTCTTTTTAGATTTATTGCAATGCTGAAACAGTTTAACTCATAAAATTGTTTGGAGAAAATTGTTCCACATTGGTTAAAAAACTGGATTAATCTTTCACGAGCTAAAATACCAAAGAGTATAAGCTTCTCAAACTTGAGGATTTGCTGCTTTCCAGTGATTATCATTAATTGAAAGCCTCGGGGTTATTGACTGTTATGTATGAATGTATGAAGGCATTAGTATTCAACCCAAGGAACATGCTTTCCATTTCCTGACAGTTTAATGATGCATCCAAACAATACTTGAGAGATTGGGTTGGAGACTTGATGCTTGGTGTGTAATTTTCCACTCTACTTTTCAGACCCTTCTATCACATTAGAGTCTCGATATGGGCCTGATATGAGCGGCTGGTGGAGATATGACACTTGGCCAGGTCTGGCTTGTCATGCTTTTGGTGTGTGTACTTATTATCTTGTTCTGATGTGTGTTTTTGTTTCCTGGAGTGTATTTGCTCATCTGAACACTGCTCCTTCCAGCCATTTCCAATCAAGTGCTCAGTGTTCAGTGACTCAGGGGTCGGCACAAAGCCTCGTCTTGTCGATGTGTACCTCCAATTTAAAGCCGGTGCTCTATTTGCTCTTGGACAGATTAGGCAGGTATGTGGATTCGCACCTCCGTGTGTTTAGGTTTGTTCAATATTAGGTCGCGGGGTGGGCCATTTTGTAATTTAAACTGTTTATGAGTGCAATCCTCACAGTTTCCTGTCATCACGGCTGTCTGATCTCAGGTATTTAAAGAACATTTGGAATCAGTAATATGCAAATGGCTCTCTTGGTTTGCCTACGAGTGCCATGGCTCAGTGAGCAGTGGTAAGAGGCAGTTGCCCACAGAACTGTTTAGTGGCTGTGAATGAACGACAAACATACACAAGCAAGACAAACGTGTACGACACCTGTTTGTTTTGTTCCTATAAAACTATAATCCTGCGTGGGTTGAAAACTTCATGTTGTCAATACCTTAAACCTTCCTTTTCAGGCTTAAGGGTGTGTGCTTGGGCTTTGGCTTCAGGCGTCCAGTGTGTCACTTAGTTGAGTGTTTCAGTTATGAAGCACCTCCTGTATTAGTATCAATTGTATTCCAGTGAATGAGCGCTGTGTGTGCACACCGCAAGCTTTCCTTCCATTAAACAAGTGGTTTCAGCTGGTTTTCTGCCAAAAGCTACATTTCTGAAGGGCCTGTGCAGCACGTGGGGCTTTAACTCTGTTATCCTGCCAAAAAATGCAGGAAAAAAATGGCAAGTTACTTCACAGCTTGGGCTGGAGCCATGGGGGAATCCCAGCATGGCGTGTGGTGACGCAGGCAGAGCGCTCTCAAAGGCTGGGGCTGAGGTTTTGGGATGCCCTGCAGTGGCTGAGCCATGCTGCTAAGACAGACCGAGGCCTTGTGTTTCTAGGTGGCTGCAGAAACCGTTCAGCGGCAGCCAGTGTCATCTATCCTGGTACTTATCTGCCTGGATACCAGCACGCAGCTGCAACATAGTGACACGTCTGTCAAAGCTGAAGCATTTCTAATTTATATCTGAATACACCAGCACAGGCAATCCGCCCAGGCAATCAAAAGTTAATTTGTGAGTGGATGCAGCTGCCAGCTTTTATTAGGGGATCACGCATGACAGACAGGCATCTGAACCTGTGATCCACTTGTAGCTTTTTTATTTAATTTTTTTTATCCTTGCAGATGTCAATTAGAGCACACAATGCTCATGGGTTAAGTCTTCTGCTCATCCACCTCTGTTCTGCACACAAAAGACTTGATTGTGAAAGATCACAATGCAATGACGTGACCACACAGTCACCATATAAACCAACAAGTTAATCCAGTTTGGGCCTTTCAGCTATTCACTGAAAATGTAAACCCCTTACCCCACCTCTGCTGCAGTAGAGTAACTATAATCATACCATCAGTCTAGAGTTACAATAGCAGTGCATTGAGCTCTGCGAGCAGCAACATGCTCACTGCCTCCTCAATCCGTTTTAATGGCAAAGTTGGTTTGCACATGAGGAATTTGACTCATCTGGTTGGCTCTGCACATACCTTTAGAAAATGCAGTAAACACATTCAGAAAGTGAGTTGTACAAGTTAAGAAGTACTTGCAGAATAAGTATTACTGTGTAAAATTACAAATTATATGAAGTTTGGTTCTTTTCAACAGCCTGCATGATCCTCTGGCTGCACAAAACAAAGCCACAACAGTGAGAAACACTATAAATATCATGGAATAAACATAGCCATCTGCCATCGAGCATCAACTACAGGTTATTCAACAACATGTCACTGCTGTCAGACAAGTGTCAACTGGACTTGATGTGATTTTACCGTAGGCAACAAAACACAAACAGTTGTTCGAACATGTAAAATAATATCCAGAGGTACACACCAAAAGCTCAAAAAAAGGGCTATTGTTTTACTTGTGCAGTGTTTTCTTCTTTCACTGTAGCATGTGTTACTCCTCCAGAGCTGTCATCACATGAGATTTATGTTTGCTCTTCTCATACTACTGTCTCCACGTGAAACCAGAGGTAGTTTTGTAGCTCGGCGGTGAGGTCAATATCCACCAGGCAGGCGGCGGCGGGCACATCAGCTGAATCAGCACGGGCATTTTCTTCACTTTAACTCCTCGTATCTGACACATTCTTAAACTTAAAATCATGCCTCATGCTCTTTCCATGTAGGCTGTTCAACTGTTTACATAGAACTCCTTAAACATACAGAAATACATTATCTTTACAGCCCACAGGGGAATATTTTGTTCCACTTTATCTGGAAGAACATTCAGAAGAGTCTGAGTTGTGTTTCGGTTTTGTGGATGGTGGCTGAGTCCAGTGTGGATTGGAACAGCACCAGGTCCAACGGCACCGTCGACATCTCAGACCTCGTTACTATGCTTCCTATTTATGCCACCTACTTAAGTTAATGACATAAGGCACTCATCAGAAAGTTTTTAATTCCTCTACGTCGTCGTCTACACTGGCTGGTTATACTGATATTAATATATAGATGTGTATTTAAGTAGTAATAAGATACGCTTAATCGCTGAAGGTGAAAGTAAATATGCAACTACACGTGTTAACCCACTTCCATGGATGTTTACATATGTGTATTTTCTTAAACACTAAGTAGATAGGTTTGTATTTATATGTGACTGCACTTTGTTGTAAAGTGGAGTCAGTGTGAAGAGAAGTTGCATGAATTTTTTTTTTCACATGTATTTTTTATTGAGTGTCCTTCAGACTTATAAACTAAAGCAATATATAAGATAGGAATGATAAGCTTTTTTTTTTTTTTTTTTACACAAATTAACAAAATAACACTGGGCATATCAAATAACAAAAATTTAGTTTAGTGTAGTTTATTTTATTTCAGACATAGTATTATACAAAACACAGGGGAAATAATAATAATAATGAAACCAAATATGCAATCAAATAAAAAATGAAAACACAAAAGTACTGATGAAAATCAAACTGTGCATATTTATACAGATAACCATACACAAATAAATAAATGAATAAAATAAAAATAATAACTTATAAATAAATAAAACAAATACACGGGTTGTAGGAATTATTGTAACTTAAGTGCAAAAGTATAGAAGTAAGTTAAAAGTTGAGTCTTGGGTTCATTTATCTGTGTATTTGGACACGAATAGTTCAAAAAGTTAGAATTTGAACCCTCCATTTGCTGCAAAATTATCTTCCAAAATTAAATTCATTCCAGCAAAAATTGAGTTGATTTCTACAACCCCTTTTAATACCTGCTTAATTTGTTATATTTTATAAGTAGTTAAATTACGACATTTGCACATATGAGGTTATAATTGTTTATCAGCAGCAGCGGTTGTAATAAAAACTGGAAATATGTCCAAACTTTGAGCCAGTTACCTAAAATGTTCAGTTTTTAACGAACACAAGTGGGTGAATAGGACAGAGAAGCATGGGCAACAACCAGGAGGGGGCGGGGCCTAAAGTGCCTCCTGCATTTAACCCCTTGATGCCTGAATTTATTTCCAATTACAGAAAAAAAAGTTCACTTTTGTTTTTGCTTTCAAGTAGATAGCATTTCGGCATCAACAGGTTAAAGGGCCAGAGCGCCAAACCACCTCTCTGGTGTCATGACTCAGAAATAGGGTTGGAGATGGACCTGTGGAGGTGAATGAATGAAGAATTCAGAGCCAAGCAGAGCATTTACAGTTCATGGAGACCACAGGGAATTATTTGAAAATTCATAATTCCATTTATAAAAGCAAAATATCACTCCTTTAAATATAGTGACTTCTATTTTGCATGATTTCCGTGTTTAACAACCAGACACTCACTTATGTATGTATGTATCTTCATTTATGTGAATGTGAATATATGATCTGAAATTTGACTAAAGACACACTGAAAAATGTCTTTAAAAGTAAGAAATTGGCTTTATCAAATCTGCAGATACCCTGAATGTGTACTTGGCCTGTTTTTTAATGCATATTATTTTGTACCTCAGTGTATTTTAGCATATTTTGTATATTTTAGCATTTTATATCAATTATTTTTGTCAAAAGTTCAGCTTGATCATACTTGCACACACCCTGATTGTGCATTTTTTTTGGGTTTAGTGTATTTTTGTATGCATTTTAGCAAATTCCAATCCGTTGTGGCATATTGTTTTGCACTTTTTTTAGTTTTTTAGTGTATTTTAGTGTAATTTTTATCCATGTTAGTGTATAATTACTCCAAAAATCATTCAAAGGTGGAAAAAACAAAACAAGAAAAGATGTAGTGACTTTCATTTTGCATGATTTGCATGTAAAGCAATACTCAATTCAAAACACGACCAGGTGACGACTAGGTGTTTTACATGTATTTATTTCCATCCATCCATCTTCTTCCGCTTATCCGGGGCCGGGTCGCGGGGGCAACAGTCTAAGCAGGGATGCCCAGACTTC
>JAQQZY010000020.1:9978062-9989096 GCA_030068375.1 Ostorhinchus rueppellii | reverse complement strand
CCTGATTCACATGATAAACCTGTCATCAAACTCTGCAGAAGCCTGATAACGACCATCAGGTGTGCTGGAAGAGGGAATCAACTAAAACATGCAGGATTGTGGCTCTTGAGGACCAGGGTTGGCCACCCCTGGTCTATGGGATGTGAATGTGGAAGTCGGCACAAGGGTTAATGTTGGGATCTGTGCACAGGTTGCGAGACTTCTAGTACTTTCAAGTTCTGCACTTCTGTTCTGAAAGTTGAGTTGAGGTTGACAAGTCACTGATGATGTCATCAAAAAATAAGCAGTCACACTAGTAAACCTGCACCAACATCAGTCAACGCAGGTTTATAATGCACAGAAACATCAGCAGCTGCTACGACGCTCGAACAGCTCTATTAATGACTCAGTGTGTCACATCAGGTTCTGTTTACAGCACTGCTATTTTTTGTGCCAGGTCTATTTCTGCTGGAGTGTGTCTAAGGTGTGAAATACACTTTTACATCTAAACACCAACCTGTATTCATTTGTCATCAAGTCAACACAAGAGACAGACAAATAATTAGTGTCTATGGAGCAGTTTAGTAAGTACTGGTATTGATAGAGTCAGTTTGATGTTCAGTTCCTGATTTATTGATTGATTTTATTCTAGTTTGCTGTTCAGTGATTGAAACTTACTATATCCTAGAAATGGAGTTTCAAGGATATAGTGGTTTTACCCTGAACGTCGCTGCTGGACATCCTTTGTGTGAACGCCAGAATCAGAAATACTTTATTAATGGGTTACAGTTGCTCCAACCCAGTTAAAGTACAGAAAGAAAGCAACTCAAGAGCAAGGGAAGAGAAAAAAAGATAAATAAGTCAACAATAAACAATGCTATGCAGTTGCGTACCAGAAATGTACAAGACATTTAGAATAAAAGTTACAATATTCCTGTTCGAATGTGTTGTATTGAAATTACAAATGTGCAAAAACTACGCTCACTATAGATGTCTTTAGATCTGAAAGTATAGTCCAGAGTGAAAAATATAATCCTTTTCATTTATTTTTTTCATTTTTATTCTTTATTTCATTCATTTGTAAAATAAAGAAAAACAGTTTAATAGAAATACAAACTTTCTCTGTTCTAGAATGAAAGGGAGCAGAAAGAAGACTAGTCTGATTTTATAGGATCCTTTATCCCCAGAAATCCATTTACAAAGAACTTCTTAAAAAAACAAGTAAAACTCAACAGCTAATCCTGAATGGAAAATATAATCCTAACTAGGACAGATTGGGTTGGATTACGTATCCCTTGATGACCAACGTAGACCCTTAGTGGAAGAACTCTATGGATTTCATCAAGATGGAGGGGCTTTGTTGAAAATCCGTTTTTTGGACAAATCAAGCAAAAACAGGCCGATTGTGATCAAATTTGGTTCATATTGATCGTCATAATAATGTCCATGTTCTGTCGACCATCCAGAGTTCATATGGGCTCATTTTCATTCACTGGGTGGAGTTTTGTGGGAAAAGTTGGTTCTCTGATCATGATTCTGACACTATCAGGTCCATGGAGCTCAGACTGAGTTCAGATGGATTATCTAACGGTTCTCATTCTTCATGTCACTGCCTTGAGTTTACATGATGTCATATTTTGACACGAGGAGGTGTGTTTTTTCTAAATGGTTGGGGGAGCAGAGGACTGGGGACATTTCAGGGATATATGCTTTCTGTCGACCCCTGACAGAGTAAGCCTCGTTTTATTTAGATGTTTGTCTTTGACTAAGATGTAGAGTTTGATAAAGAGACAAACCTAATAGCAGGTGTGTGACTTATTCATTTGATCTACTGGTTGTGTTTTAGATGTTCATGTCTTGTTTATCCTATTATTTTATATCTGTTTTTTTCTTTAATCAGTTTTAACCCGTAAATACCCAAATGTTATTCTTCCTTTCTCTGAGCTTTTATAAATATCTACAGGATTAGTAAAGCAAATGTTGAAAAATACCTGATTTTCACTGAAAGAAAAACCCAGTATACAGAAGACAACACTACAATAAATGGTGATAAAGCACATAAGGGCAGTTAAATACAGAGAAACATTCATTTTGGAAGTGACACACGTGTCCCAGTGGGTCCTTATGGGTTAAGATTACAAGCCTTTATTTTTCAGTTTATAGATCACACACGTAGAGATGCACCACCCACTGAAACCAACCTGCATTCAACCCATCACTAGAACAGGGAGGAACACACCACACACTGCAGACTAGGAGCAAATAGGGGTGAAGTGCCTTGCTCAAGGACACATCAGCTAACACTTCTGCCAGTCCGCGGAATCAAAACAACTCTCCGGTTAACTCTCCAGCCTTCTAGGCCATGGTCAGATTCTTATTTTTACTCTTATTTTACCATATCTTGTATTTTAACTTAAGTCTTTGTGCAGCTTGTGTTGTTTTAAATGTGTTTTATAAATTAACTTCACCCTGACTTTGATGTATAATGTGTTTTCAGTGGCAAAAATTGTGCTTCGGGTTGATTCCCATTAAGTGCTGTGGCTGTATCGATCAACGTTTAGTTCAGAGGTGTCAAACATATGGCCCAGGGGCCAGAACTGGGGTCCAATCCAGCCCATGGGATGAATTACGCTAAAGATATTAACAATCAGTTCTGTTGAAATCATTCCAGTTCAGGGGCCACATACAGACAAGTATGATCTCAAATGGACCATAATAACTCTCATAATCTCATAATAAGGTATATACAAGTACTGACAACTCCAAATTTCAGTCATTATTTTAGTGTAAAAAAGTTAAATTACACAAAAATCTTTACATTTACAATCATCCTTTCACAAAAAATATGAACAACTGAAATGTCTTAAGAAAAATCAGTGCAATTTTATTAATTTTCTGCCTGTTACTAAGTATTTTGTGCAATTGTAGATCCACTGTGAACTGTAAGTTGTAATGCATATGTATAAATTATAAACTGAAGCATAATATTGTTAAAATTGCACTTATTTTTCCTTCAGGTTGTTTATGTTATTCACTTTTTTTGAAGTATAGTCTGCAAATGTATACATTTTCATAACATAATTTTACTTTTTTCACTTTAAAATACAGATAAAAATTGAGAGTTGTCATTATTTATAGGTTATTATGTTATTAATTTACTAATCTGACCCACTTGAGATCACATTAATCTGCATGTGGAACCTGAACTCAAATTATTTTAACACCCCTGCTGTAACTAATACTAATAAAAACCATCCCAATCACTGACTATTGTGTATTTCCATTTTCCCAAACACTTATCTATTAACTTCTCACCTAAATTCATGTAAGACCACAACGTCAGGGTTCTGCAGAGTCTTGTTTTCAAAGAGAACAAGGGGGGAAAATATAAATAGTGAGATAAAAAAGAATAAAACTGTCTGTATCAGGCGTCTGTTGAACATTAAATCATGCACAGACTTGACTGAGCCAGATCGGTTCTGGACCACGATGGATCCAGATCCTGTACTCTCTCAATCCGCGATCCGCTGTGCTTTCCTCGTGGCGTGTCAGCCGTGACGCCACTTCACGTCTGGATGGTATCGACTGAACCCCACCTGTCTCAGCGTCATTACGATATGAGCAGGATGACGGTGCAGCTGGTACTTCTTGTTCTAGTATTCTTGACACAGAGCGATGATTATTGGTTTCATATGCAGAGTATCAAACCCACCTCCTGCTTTTGGGGAAGCGGTGACAACATGTGAAGTGGCGCAATATCATTTTGCAGCATGTAGCATGAAGGAAATCATGATGGTTTTGATGAACAGTGGCATGAAACAAAGCGACCACTTCTGCTTCCCTCTGCACAGCCAGAGTCAACAGAAGAGCTTTGAAACCACTTCTGTCTAAAAGGAACTCATCTGACACACAATGACAAACAAATGCATATTTAATCTGTTCTAATTTGTTCTTTTCTTTGTGGTAACGCAGTGTCGGACACTAGGCACTATAGACAATACAGAAAACTATCACTAGTTTTATTTCTGGTTTGTTGGAAGTGAATTTTCTGGTTTCATTTTAAGATACAAAGTGGTTTTTTTTATGTTTTATTGTCAATTCACTAGACTCACAGGGCATACAGAGGACTCATGTCATTTCTGTCTCACCTTGGTATAAAAAAAAAAGTGGTCAAAAATAAAACAAGATAAATAAGAGGTATAGTAGAACATGAAGTGTACATCAGTCTATGTGCAGTGGTAGTGCAACATGGTAAGGGCTATGAGGTGAATTATGGATCAGAACAACAGCAGATCTAACAACAGTGTCATGTTTGTCATAAAGTCCTTGCAATTGCTTCTTTTCTTCCTCCTTTAAAAGTACTGTAGTTAAAGTCAGTAGAACACAGTCAAGTCAGCTCCCTGCATCTAAGACATATCAGATCCAGTTAGGTAAGATGTTTTAATCCTGCTTATACTGTTGTGTTTCTCCATCTGACAACTGCAGGCGTTCAGTTGTGCCTCTATCACCCTGAAAGAATGCAATGAATCAATATTGAATATCTGTCTGCTGCCTGACTGCATCTGCTCCGTCAGTTGTCACTTCCTTCACCCTCTGAAGAAACACAGGTTTCACAGCTCTTATTTCCTTGCGCAACATTTCTCTGACATGCACCCATTGTATAGAGTGACTGAAATACTTTTTCCTGTACGCGACGACTCCTGCAGCAGCAGCGTCTGACTTCTGCACTTTTGACCACCACAGATCAAATGATTCCTGCTGTTGTTCTCTTTGCATTCTGCGAGCACTGCCTGAACTTTATGTTTTAACCCATGAAGACCCAAACAACCACCATCGACCAAAAGCACCTACTCAAGTAAACTGTTTAATACCCGTTGAGCCACTAATCCTATCAATACATGTAAATAATTGGTGGAAAATGTAGTTTTTCATCTTTTCATGATCATCACATATGACCCATTTGGACATTCAGAGGCTTCGTGGTTACTATGGAAACACCGCCATCTTCTACAGCATTGTTTCACCAGTAAAACCCATGAAGTTGGATCAATCAACTGGGTTTGTGTATATATATATTCAATAAAATTAACAGAAATACAGAATACATGCAGAAAAATAAATAACATGAAAAAAGAAGCAAAAAAAATAAACAAAAAAGAAATTAAAAAAAAATAAATGAAATAGTAACAAATGAAGAAAAACAGCCAAAAGAACAAAAATTGATTTAAAAAAAAAACAACAAAAAACCAACAAAATAATAAGTAACATGAATAATATAAGCCACAAACTGAACGAAATTGAAAAAACAAAGAAAACAAAAATGACAAAGAAATCTACAAAATAACAAATGAGCAAAAATGAACAAAAACAGCCAAAGTAATTAATAAAATGAAAAAAATGGATAAAAAAAACTGAAACACTGATTCACCATTAAAACCCATGGAGTTTGATGAATGACAGTGGATGGAGATGCTTATTTTTATGTTCAGTTCATGATTTATTTTGCCGAAAATGTTTTTGTTTCTTTCATTTTCTCTTTTTTGACATAATAACCTTTGAATTTACTGAGTTCTATAAACCTCTGCATGATCTGTGAATTAAATATAAGAAAAAATACCTGATTTACTCTGAAATAATGCACAATCTATCCCTTAATAGGTTAGATTTAGTGGAAAATTCAATTAGAAGTCAATGCAAAAGTACTTCAGGGTCTTAATGGAATGTGTTTTTTTTAATAAATGGCACATAGTTTTTTTTATGCATATTTATTTTATTTTGTGTGTGTATATATAGTGTCTGCTTTATTTATTGATGCCTGCTGAGCTAACTGCATCCAATTTTCCTTTTTAGATGTAAATCTGAAATGACAGACTGTCTATTGTCACGTTCACATGGACACAATCAGAATAAAAGACCAATCTGATTGAAAATGCTTCATGTAAACATGTCAGTTGGAAGATTCTGATCCGATGGAGTACGTTCGGAAAGAAAAATCATTCCGAAAGAGAGGGGTGGTTTATGCCGATCATTATTCCGATCGGCGTCCATGTACACACCCGTTCGGATCCTGTCTTGGATTATCTCCACTGCACATGTGCACTATGTCTGTATGACACGTTTCCGCCATTGCAAAGCAAACGATGCATGTCCATAATTTAAAATTTGAAATCAAATTAACATGCTCCAGAAGGTAGGAACATACAATGTGAAGGACGCAAAAAATTTAAGTTCTCGCATTGAAAGAGACACGCGGCGTTTGTTTACATCGGAGGCAGAAATACGGCTTCTACTATTTCCGGAAAATTGGACCAATCTCCACATGCCCAAACTTTTTTTTCCGATAAAACGCTGTATGCATGTATACGCACGACATGATCGGATCGTGTTATTTAGTGTCCATGTAAACAGTTGATTAAGATATTACGATCATCCAAGATTTTGATCGGATTGGGAAAATGTGTCCATGTAAACGTGTCTTTTGTTTACGTCTGTTTAGGGTTTAAGTGCATTTTTCTGAGGGGTTGAGGTGGATTGCGGAGCCTCTTGGTGTTTGAGAGATGCATCTGGATCGTGTGTGTAATTAAAGAAAAGCAAGACTGAAAGCGTTTATTGTGTTGTTGTTTTCTCTCAGCCTGACATTAACCACACCACGTTACTCATATGCCTTATAATTGATTCAAAGCTGCACAAATGGATTGATTCGATACAGTAATTTACTTACAATGTGCGTTAATTAACTTGATATTTACAGGCAGAAATGTGTATGAATGTATGCGAGTCTCTGTTTCGACTGCGACAAGTTTATTATTGTTTTCTGCTGTGAAGGGATTAACACTTTTAACGTGTCACCTGGGACATAATTCCTCACATAGTTGGAGCGTGTAAAGATCGCTCTGTTTTCCATTTGACTCAGACGTGTGATGATGCGTTCAGGAGCTGCTGGCAGCTGCCGTTTACAATCAACCATATTTCTTCTGTAAGAGGATCTACGTTTATCAGGAATTTTGTGGGTGTTGTCTGGCTTAGGATGCATTCACTAGACATGGAAAAGGGAATAGGAGCCTTGTTTTTACCTGCCAGCGTTCGGAGACACCACTTGGACCTGATGGTGTTTATCCTCCAGTCGGTGTTGAAATGATACTTGTGAAACCTTAGTATGAGCCTTTATGTAATCCCAACACGCCAAACACTCTGCACGCAGACTTGAAACAACACTCCCTAAAATAATAATCTCTCTTGGATATCCTGTAATACAGGGGTGTCAAACATGCAGCCCGTGGGCAAAAAACCAGCCCGCTAAATGTTCCAACCAGGCCTGTGGGATGAATATATTAAATGCAAAAACAGTCCAAGGTGTCAAAGTAATTTTACTTTTACTCCAGTTTTCAAAGTTGTAACAATATTCTGCCTGTTACTAAATGTTTTGTGTGTTTGTAGATTTACTGTGATCTGTAAATTGATGCACATGTAAATGACAAACTGAGGCAGAATATTGTTAAAATTTACTTACTTACTTAGAAATTTCCAGCTGTTCATAAGCACTTTTTTTTTTATTTATTCAGATATTCATGTGAAAGGATAGGCTGTAAGTATAAATACTCATGATTGAATGTTTTTGTACTAAAACAAAGAGAGTTGTCAGGATGAGTCTGACGTCCCTGCTGTAATCTGAGTACGAGGCTACATTTAAGGCACACTGTGACTGAACGAACAGGAACTGAGACTCGGAATAATTTTGACATGAGTTAAGGATAGTTTTTGTGTGTTACGACTCTTTGAACACCGTTCATGACGTTCACACCCTGAAGTTTGTCTTTTAACCCTTCAAAGACGATTCTGTCTCCAGTGCCACAGTTGTACCGACACCATCATTCAAATGGCTGGAACTCCTGAACAATTTGTGCTGTTGAGAAAATCCAAATGGCATCTGAAAGATGAGATTTGGATGGATTTATTGCTGTTTAACACATTGGGGTGGAGGCCTGCATTGGCTGAGGGGGAAGGCTGGAAGTGGGTGGAGCAGAGAGCAGCAGAATGCAGGTGGTGAGAGAAAAATGGAAGACTTTTATTACTTTAAGCAGTGTTGTTTTAGTGAGGTGTTTGTGGTGAATTCCCTGTAAATAATGGTTAATGCTGTTTTGTAATATTCTATGACTGTTTTGTTGTGTTTTTGTTCAGTTTTGCTGATTTGTACAGTTCATTAATGGTTGTAAGTATTATATAAATGTGTATATATGTATGTAGGCTTATATATATATATATACGTGTATGTGTGTATCACGCTCACTGCCTTGCACTGTCACTCTGTTTCTCACTTAATTAATTCATTTATTTATTTTTACCCTTTTAAAACCACAGGGATCACCAGTGACACTGCAGCACATGTATGTTTCTGTGCCACAAAAGCACACCTTGGATGTGTGATGTGTGTCCTGTGGGTCTGTGTCTTCAACTGGACACCAATAGTTTCATCAACTCCCACTGCTAAAATCAAAAACACCTGCTTATTGACAAATACAACAGCCTGGAACATGGACTCACAAAGCTCCACTAATGTCAAACTGTCTGAGTTGGTGTAAAATAGTTTAAATTAGATTTTTTTCAATCTCACAAATGTTCAATCTGCACTTTTCACGAATTCATAAAAAGAAAGTTGAAGAAAATTCAATTCCATTTTTGTCCTTTTCTTCTTCGAACACAGTTTTCAGTATTTAATGACATAAGAATGGTAAATACTGGACAGATTTGGAAAGTTCTACTTCTTCTGGAAAAAGGGTGTGAATTATTTACACAGATGACATTTTTTGACACAATTATTGACAAAAAAGACGAGGTGTTTTCATAAATGTGTCTATTATTATGGTGCTAAAAGGGTTTGAAGCAGATGTTTTTTCTAGGAGCTTTGTCCTGTTTTATGTTTTGGTGAATTATGTTTTTCTCAATTTGATTTAATAATCAGCATCAGTGTGGTTCAATGTGAAGATGACAAAATATACTGATTAGTTATGGATTAAAAAACAGGGCTTCCTTTTCAACTGCACAGCAATGAAGTTTCATAGAGATAAAAGACAGCTTCAGACATTTAGTTTAACCATCTCAGTGTTATATGTACAGCCAATAGGAACACACCATGAAATAATAATGTTTATGTCGATAAAACTACTCAGTTTTCATCCTAAACTGGCTTGTTTTCCCAAGTTACCGCCAGTTTCCTCTTCTTCCAGATGGAGAATGTGTGATTGAATGAATAATGGATCAATAATGTAAAGCCCTTTGGGTGACTTGAAAAGCACTATAAAAATCTAATCCATAATTATTATTATTATTATTTCTCTCCTTTGACTTTGGAGGTTTTAATCCTGCTACTTACTCTGTGAGAACAGACAAATTCGTTTTCTCGAGGTGGCAAAAACAAGAACGTTTATTCTGACATTTCACGAGAAACTCAAGGTCCTCTGCTTTTCTGCATTAACCACGCCCACTTTAAATACCTGACCAGTCTGGCAATAGTTCTCACAGACTTTCTGTCCCAACTCTATAAAAGTACCAGATGCGGGTGGTAGTTACAGTAGTTTCCTGTATTAGTCAGCGGAGATGAATGAGTGGCAGCGTACACTCACCACCGCCTCCCGTCATGACTCGGACCCCAGCGAGTCCAGCACCTGCAGCTCCACTTCATTTCCCAGCATGCCATATGGCTCTTATCTGGGTCCAACTGATCTAAACTGCAGCCGACCCAAAGCTAGACTTATTAACATTTTCAGCACTTTGTCAGTAAAGTGAAAGCAGTTGCACTTGGTCTGTGGTCTAGGTTGTTGTCATCAGTGGCATCAGGTTTATTTACTTGAAACGGAGACTTCTTTGAATACATGAGCACTTTTGGGAAATGATTCATAGGAGAAGTGTGAATAGAAGTAGCAGTAAAACTTCCCAGGGCGAACGTACGTGAGTCTGTGTTTACGCACGCTGGAGTGGAACCAGTTTTAGATGTGAACCAACCAGGTGAAGAAAGTGAAAGATCCTGTCTGTGATTTCACTTCCTCTGGTTGCTCAAAGAAGAACATTTAAGAAGCAAATGCATTTTCAAGGCTGTGGCAGAGAAATATCACACTAATGCAAATCAAGTCAATGTAAGGTTTCATTATGTTAAAACAAATACACTTAAAATGCAAAATCAAAGGTTGCAGTTGTGGCTTGAAAATCACAAGAAAAGGCATAAAAATTATGTATTTTTCATATGTGTTCATGTGCATAACAGAAATAGAATACTTTATTAATCATAGCGGAAATTGTTGTGTGTTACATGTGCTTCATGCAAGTATAATAAAAAGTAGCAGGACTGATATACTACAAAAAAATACACTTGCGCGCACGCACACACACACACACACACGCATATATGCATACCTTACATTCAAAATATACACATTAAAACACAATTAAACACAAATAGAACAGCATTTTGTACAATATGTACTAAACAAGTATTATCACCATGGTAATTAAAAGAAATGTAGATAAATAAATGTTAAAATATTGTGTGTAATCATAAGGATGTCGTTATAAGGTGGAAAAGATATGCTGTTAATTTAATCCTTACATGAGTTTTATTTACTTATTTTGAAATTGTCTTTTTATTGGAAAGGCAAATGTCCATTACGTACATTGATTACAGTCATTGTCATTCAAGAAAATAAAGTACAATGGATAAAGAAAAATACAATGATTATTGCACTTCCAGAGTTTTCTTTTATGGACAGAGATGGAGCAGAAGTACAAGGGCTGTATCAAAAACACTGACTTGAGTAAAAGTTGAAGTGTTCTTTCAACATCATACTGAAGTGAAAGTACTAAAGTATTCACTCTAAGTATTTTTTTTCTACTTACAGTAAGTATTGTAAGTAGAAGTATGTTTAAAAAAAATTACTACCCAAGTGCTGAAAGTAAAAGTCAAATTTAAAGTACTGTGTAACTGAAGGAAAGCAGTCACAAGTTTCAGTCTCTTTCTATATTTAATATTAAGGCCCAACTTGTTTGTGTGAAGCAGCAGTACAA
>JAQQZY010000020.1:9967105-9977962 GCA_030068375.1 Ostorhinchus rueppellii | reverse complement strand
AGGAACGATTCAGCACATGAAAAATGTATCAGAGTAAAAGTATTAAATTCATCCAAAATATGTAGTGCAGTAAAAGTCGAAGGAGGAAAAAATAATACTCCAAAAAAGTACAGGTACTGCATTTTAGTACTTAAGTACAGTACTTAAGTGGTTTGTTACGATACAAATCTGTTTACAGACCATTAATTTCAGTTGAAACGATAACGTAACATAAAAATCAGAACAGGGAAGCGCACCGCCTCATACAAAGCAGATACGTTCACATAAAGCACAAATACAATCATATAAATGTTTCCTTCTAAACTCTGAGGAAAAGAGTTCTCTCCTCCATAACGCATATTTCATGAACAATTCCAATCCATTCTTCAGTGGTGGGCAGTTCTACTTCTTACATGAGTTTTAAAGTGTTTATGTGAAATTGTTATGGTCTGTTGTCACATTTTTCAAATGTCAGAGCTGCTTTTGACCCATTACTGGAACTCGCAAACCTTTTTGACCTCGACCCTCAGTCATGAATCAAATGATGATGTCGCTCTGTTTTCGCTGAGTATTTGTCACCTCGCTGCTAATCTTGATCAAAGAGGAGGATGAGAAAACAGTGAAGCAGTTGTAAGGACAGGAGTTGTAAATTAGCACTAGCTCGAACCTCTTGGGCATCACATCAGCTGCAAACGTTGTTTTGTAACTATGGATTTCTGCATTTGTCCCTATCAAATAAATAAATAAATAAATGAAATGAATGAATGAAATGAGAATCGATGCAGTTGCTGAATCGGCAGTGTGACATGAACAGAAGTGTGGATTTTAACCCATAAAGACCCAAACATCTACAATAGAACAAAATTATCTACTGATCTAAACTGTTTAGTACCAGTCATTCCATTAATCCTATTAATACATGTACATAGTTGGTGTAAAATACAGTTCTTCATGTTTTCATGGTCATCAGATATGACCCATTTGGATGTTCAAAGGCTCTGTAGTTACCATGGAAACACAGTCATCTTCTACAACATTGATTCACCAGTAAAACCCATGGAGTTGGATCAATGACAGTGGATGGACACACTGGGTTTATGTTCACTTATGACTGTCTTTGCAGGAACAAGTCACTTTTTCTTCAGTTTTCTCTGTTTCTGATATTATAACTCAACATTAATCTAAGCTTTTATGAACATTTACATAGTCGTTGAATTAAATATAAGAAAATACATGATTTACACTGAAGAAACACAAAATACAGAGGGTGATATTATAATATATATCAGTAAATCACTTAAGAAAAGTCAAATATAATGAAAAAACAGTTTTGGAACTACCATAGAAGTAGCTTTGAGTCTTTATGGGTTCATCTAATAAAAGTGTAATGATGCTCAACTCAGTATAAACAGTGTTGAGTTTTTATGAACATTTACATGAGCAATGAATTAAATATAGGAAAATACATGATCTTCACTGAAAAAAAGCAAAACTATATCTCCAATATTCTTGTAAATATTAGTAATTTTGTATTTCAATAACCTTACAATCCCATTGCTCAGCCCATGATGGTTGACGGACAGCATGGTGCCACGCAGCATGATGGGAAATGAAGTTAAGAACGGGAGCAACACATTTACTATCTTCAGTCCCTAGATAATGTATTAATTCGTTGTCATTAAAATTTTAAAGAATGATTTACCAAACAATTTTTATGTCAGTACTTATAAAGTATAGACTCACATTTTTTCCCTGAAGTCAGCTGTCCCCGACATAAAAACGACCACATCTAGAACCCGTGGTTCCCCACAGGTCAACATGCTAGTACACCTCTGTGAGATTAATTGACACTGGAAATAATCCTTAGTTGCAGCCTAGATGGTAGACAGGTCTAGCAGTCTCTAGTGGTCGATAAAATAGAAGTTTGACAGTTTAATTTTTTCTCTCCCACAGGTCTTTGCAGTCTTTCAGGGAACTCCTGCGCTGCTCCTTTGGCTTTCTTTTGGCTCTGCTGCCGGCTTCAGTTTCCAAAGGTTGAAGGAAAAATCATTGAGACAAGAGAGAGGCCTCTGTCTCAGAACTGCAGCTGACCTCTGACTGCATGTCTCAGAGCTTCCACCAGACCCTCACTTCCTCCTCCTCCTCCTCCTCCTTCTCCTTCCACGGCTCCTCAAGGACCCACATTTCCACATAACTACACCCTCCAAACTCAGCTATTTGACAGCTACAGTTTTGGCAGCCATTCCCTCGGGGCAGAAGCATCAGGACTGACCAGCTGTCCCCTGTCCGGCTCCCGACTGGTGCTCCTTCAGTTGGGGAGGGAGGGGAAGGAACGCAGCCCAGAACTGTGCAGCTTTCCCTGGAGATGAAGCTGCAGGCCGTCATGGAGAACCTGCACAGGCAGCAGAGGGCCAAGCTGCTGATGGAGCAGCAGCTCCAGCAGCAGGCGGCTGCTCAACAGATCCAGGCCCGTTCAGGTGGAGGAGGGGGAGGGGACGAGCCCATGGGGAGCCCCGCCCCTGAGGCAGAGCAGGCCCAGATGGCAGCGCTGGCCGCCATGCGCGCGGCGGCGGCCGGGCTGCAGAGGGTGTCGGACAGCCCCATGTCAGCGCACAGCAGCGGTGGAGAGGACGAAGGGGAGGACGATGACAACGAGGAAGGGGAGGAGCAATACAAGGACATGATGGGCTCAGATGAAGAGGAGCAGATGTAAGTTCCATCCCAACACACCTGGTCCAACCACGTCCTGTCATAGATGTTCTACAACAGAGGTGTCAAACATAAGGCCCACAAACCAGCGCACCACAGGGTCCAATGCAGCCCCTGGAATGAATATATGACATGCAAAAGTTAAAGGTGTTAAAATCATTTTAGTTCGGGGCCCACACACAGACCAGTGGGATCTGAAGTGGGTCAGACCAGGAAAAGAACAACATGATCTGTACGTAAGGACAACTTCATTTTTTTTCTCCAACTCCAAAATAAGATTACATGAAAATGTGTTCATTTACAAACTATCCTTTCACAAAAAAAGGGAATAACATTAACAACAAAGAAATTTCAGGTTGTTTGTGGTTGTTCATATTATACAATTTTTTTTTGTTGTTGGAAAAGGAGCAAGATATCTCAGCATTAACAGTCCTCCATATGATATCTATTACAGTCCTTTTTGAATTTCTTATTTTTACATACAAAAGTGTCAAACAGAGGAAAGCAAAAAAAAAAAAAGTATAAGAACTGAGTGCTTACAGTTTTGGTATTTCTTACTTTAAATAAAGGGACAATCACAGCGTTCTTTACGTCTGGGTTCTTTAGACTTTATACATGTTTATGCAAAAGTAAAACATAACCAAATAAAGACAGGGAGATTATAAAAAAGAAATCTTTAGAGGAGTGATACAAACTCTGGGTGGCTAGAGGATACAAACTTAATCCATTTGTCCCAAATATGATTAAATGTATCCCTCTGGATTCTGATAGAGTAAGTCCATTTTTCTATTTTAAAAATTTGCGTGATGCTCATGTACCACTCTTCTAATGTTGGTGGAGTTGGCTTTAACCACCTGTAATAATTTTGTATCCTCCCTCCATTCTTGTGCTGAGACTTCATGAAGATATAGATTTACAAAATTAAAGGAAATATGAACCTTGAAGACCGATAAGAAAGTCTCGTGAATATCCCTCCAATATGTATTACACAAATTTTTAAAGGACAGTTTATATGTAAACATTTACATAATGTAATTGTTCTTTTTTCACTCGAAAACAAAGGCAAAAGTTTGCAGTTGTCATTATTTATGGGTTATTGTGTTCTTATTTTACTGGTCCAGCCCATTTAGGTCTTATTGGTCTGAATGTGTTCACTGAGATAAAATGAGTTGTCCGTCCCTGTCCTGTGGTGATGCATCATAACCATCATGTCGCTGTCGGTCTCACTCGGTTTATCACCCTCACAGCAAACAGAAATGGGACGAGGAAGACTTTGAAGGTGAGATGGAGGAGGACTTTGACGATGACCTAGCGGAGGAGGGTCTGCCAACGGGCCACGACGCTGTGGCTCCTGGGAAAGGCATCCTCCTGCTGCCCCACCGCCAGCTCCACCCACATTCACAGCTGCTGAAGGCCCGCCCCTCCGTCGACCAGGAGCCCCGCGTTGCCATCCTGCCCCCCCACGCCACGCACAGCCACCTGGGCGGCCAGGACCATGGGGAGTGGACCTACGAGGAGCAGTTCAGACAGGTAGGGACCCAAAGACCCTCCTCTATCTGCCAGTATCACTTATGTGTCATACTGATGTCAGGATAAGTTCCATCTCACAGTGTGTGTGTGTGTGTGGGTGTGGGTGGGTGGGTGTGTGTGTGTGTGTGTGTTGGAGTCAAAGAGCTGGGACTTTGTTATTCATTACATTCTCTCAAGCTGGTATGACTTCACATTTCATTCGAGACAATTCATTTTATTTGTAATATGAACGAGCACACGAAAAATCAGATTTCACAAAAAACTCTGAATTGTTCATTAAGACCTGCTGTGTGAACGGAGCCAAAGAGGCCTGGGTCGGATTTGAAAAAAATCCAATTAGTGCTGCTGAAACTGTCTTTATCAGATCAGACACACGTCACATATGGGCAGAAAAATTGGATTTGGGTCGCATTTACCTGCAGTCTGGACGTAGCCTTAGTTTTTCCCTCACTGGTGGACGGCTGGATGTGGTCTAAACAAATAAGTTGAGGAGTTTCATCATTTTCTAAGACCTGGTGTAAAATGGAAGTTTCCTCTCATGAATGGGAGGGGGCAGAGAGCGTGGTTTGTCTGTATTTTCACAGCTTTACTCTACTGGTGTTTACTGTAAACAAACTCGTGGTAAGGCAAAGGCCCCTGAGAAATGAGACTGCTAAGAGATTACAGTCCGTCACCATACGGACAAAAGTATTGGGACACGTTGAATTCAGGTGTTTGTTTTCTAACGGGAGTCTGGGATACGAAACAGTAATGATAAATGTCATAATATAGTTTTATATTGGGATAAATATCACTGCATTTAAATTATTTTTGCTTCCAAAAAGCCTCAGAGGTGGTTTTGACTTAATTTCTCTCAACAATGATTTTTTTTTTTTAATCCATGACTATGATTTTAAATGTTCTTCCTCTAAATTTCTAAAATATTGATCGTGCTTTGACAGTAAATAATACATTTCTACCACAACTAGCCATTTAATTTCTTCACATGTCACTTAGAAAGAAAAATCTCCTATTAAACTTTAAGGATTTATGGATGTTTTTATCTCAAATCAGCATGAACAGGACATCTAACAGCCGTAGACATGACGTGTCCCAATATTTTTATCTGTATAGTTCATAAACATCAATATTTCCTTAAAGTTTAGTGGTAGATTTTTCTTCCTACGTCAGATGTGAAGAAAGTAGGTGGTTTGTTGTGGTGAAAAATTATTATTTACAGTCAGAGCATGAAAAATATTTTAGAAATTTAGAGGAAGACCATTTTAAAATCATGAAATGGATAAAAAAATTGGTGCAAAAGAAATGGCAAAAAGACATTTTCTGGCATTTTATTGCCAAAACAACATAAAGACATCTTGATGACTTGTTATAATGGTTATCATAACAGGGTTAAAGTTACACAACATGTCACAGTACAAAAGCAAACATGTATCATAACGGATTCATGACTCCGAGCATTGACAATGTCTGTTTGAGTAAAAGGGAAATGATTCAGGAGCCGATATGGAAGGCTCGGTATCAGTATTTGTTCTTGTATGGAACATTATTGAACAATACCTCTGAACGTAGCAGCATTTCAGAGATATGAGTGATGTCTATACATCAAATGTAAAGCAGGGAACAGCTGACCATGCATTTCCCTTTATGTAAAAGCTGTTACTGGTTTTACTGTGATAAAGGCACATCGTCTACTGAGAACCATTTCATGCAAAGTTGGTGTATACTGTAAATATAATGGCAGCCACATTAACGGCCTGCGGCAAAATATCCAAACACTAAACTTATTTAAAGTGGGAGCAGCAGGAGATAACTCACAGCCATGAAAGGTATGTGGATTTCTTTTTTTTTTTTTTTTTGGTTAAATAAATACTCTGACTATTCTGAAGACGTGTATTTTAAATGAACACATCATTATAACCGACTTGCATGTGCTTCATTTTTGAGCCTAAACATAGATTCTGTAATTTAAGGCCCATTTCTTGTAATTACAGAGCGTATGGAATATAAGTCGACTAAAACATATGTTCTGGCTCTGTAAATAGTGCGCTCCTCCCTCTGTAAAGCCTGGTGTAAATGACTTTGTACTGTGCCGAGCTGAAAACAGTACACGTTTATCGTGACATGTCAGTCAGTGGAGGATCAAGCGCCGGCGAATTTACTGTAACTGACAGTTGGATAATCAACACAGCCAGTACGGTGACTGTTAAGATACTGTTACACAATCCTGTCTCCATTAAACCTATGTTCACGCCTACACAAATACTCCCTCCTCCCCCTCCTACCACTATGGAGACAGAATTAAAGGCCGGCCCACATCCTGTCACTGGGAGGTTTCTCCATTTTAATGTGGTGTAGAACTGAAGACATAACTCTTCACAAGACCCTGGTGTCATCATAGTTATGCCCACAAGTGACGATTACGGAGTTATCTGCTAATAAATCACAAGAAAAAGTGAAAACATAGTCCAACTGAAATAAAAAAAAAAGTGTATAAAGAAAGAACAATGAGATTAAATGAACAGTTATAAGTTTTTGCATTTTGTTTCGTATTTGTTCTGCATCTTGTCACATATTTATTGACTCATTTGCTCTGATATATAATGCTTTTGCATCATTTTGTCAGGTATATGTTTACTTATTTTTTATACTTCCTGCAGTTTTGCACTTGGTTTTGTATTTATTTTGTTTTATCTTTGGTTTGATTTCTCTGACTTTATACAGTATGACTTTGTAGCTAGTTGTGTAAAGCTAACCATTAAGGCTTTTCAGGGTTCGCCCCAGAAATTTATAGTATCCTGGCGCCCCTCTCTCCTGGACGGACTGCCGATTGCAGCACAAAATGACCCTTTAAAACATTTACATGTGGTCAGATCCTGACCAATAAGAGTGCTTGATTTAATGCATTTCTTCATATCGCACCAATGGGAAGAAAGTCTGGCGCTAAAACCTCACGATAGATGCAACTCAAAGGAAAAACAACACGGCGCTGGAGAATTGAGCGCATACCTGCAAACCTGATGGATTTCGGGAGATTTTAGCAAAATTATCAGTGGAAATTAAAAAAAAAAAAAAAAAACGCCCTTAATTTGAAAATGAGTCTAGCGGCGCTGAGCTAGCAGTATACTGGCGCAGTTGTTCCATCGTCTGGGGAGAACCCAGCTTTTATTGTTTAGAGGGGGGCAGGAAATATAAGATTTTCTTCATCCTGGTCCTTTTCGAGCATGGGTGTATACATGTTTGTTCACCTGATGATTATTGAATGTTTGATGATGAAATGCACAACCAGGAAGGAAATTAATAAATGAATGAATGAATGAATTAATTAATTAAATCAAATTAAAACTACCCTTCTAGTCTGTCCAAGTCAAGGATTTTAGTTTAGTGGCCACATACCAATAAAATAATAAGAGCAAAAAAAGTGAAATTGCATCGTGAAAAATAAGGTGAATTTTAACAATATTATGCCTCAGTTTATCGTTTACTCATGTACTTACAGATCACAGTGGATCCAGAACATTTAATAACAAGCAGAATATCATTAAAATTGCACTTATTCTCCAAAAACATTTCAGGTCATTCATATTTCTTCAGGTTTTTCACATTTTTTTTTTTCTACAAGAATAGTTTATAATGTAGATTTTTTTTTTCATGGAGTTTTCATATTTTTACACTAAAAACTTGGAGTAGTCATTATTTTAGTTCTTATGATTGTGTTCTACTGGTCTGACCCACTGGAGATCAAATTTGGCTGCGATTTAGACCGGAGTTAAAATGATTGTGACACTTTTGATTAATATCTTCAATGTAATTTTTACACCGTTGGTTAAAAACCAAACAAAAAAAGCGTATATGCTGGTAAAAGGTGATAAACTCCTTTGTGTTTGTGTTTGTTTATTTAGTTACAGGACCATGCGTATTGGAATTAGTTGCAAAGAATAAGATGCATGTAGCAGATTTAGCAGACAAGCTAATTTCCATCTGTTGTCCTGGACAAACAACCAACATAATAAAACATCACACAGATTATGAAGCACAAATACACTGGAAGAAAACCGTTAAACGTGACGGATATAAGAAAGTTTACTCAGGCTGAAGGGTTACAGCCAAATGCGTAAAAAGGGGCTCGCAGTCTAAAAGAACAATCACATTTCCTAGAACAAGAATAAGATATAAAAGAAGGGAAAATGAGACAAGAAGAGAGAGGAGAAAAAAAAGAAATAACTCTAGCTCTTTTTTTTCTGTTTGATTTCTGTTGAATTTCCCTTGAATCAGGAAAAGCTGAGTCAATTTTCAGTCCTGCAAGTGATTCATCTTGCACAGGACGAAGAAAAAAAAGCACCTATCACGCCATAAAATACAATCAACAACGTTCCCACCTGCTCTGCAGAGTTCTGCTGAATTTCCCTCAAATCAGGCAAGATTTTTCACAATTATACACATTTTTTCCAAAAGAAGGGTTTGGAAATTGGTCTGGAATTTCCTCCTGTGGGACTAATAAAGGAATATCTTATCTTATCTGTAAATATTTTCATTGAATTTTATGTTTTTACACTAAAACAAAGAGAAAACATTTGGAGTTGTCATTATTTATAGGTTATTATGGTGGTCTTCTACTGATATGACCCACTTGAGATTGAATTATTCTATATATTGTTGTATATACTGTTGAACAGCCTCCAAAAATTGGAATTAGGATGTAGACTGTAACCTGCTGCTGCCTCGTCGGTGCAATAACTCAAAGCACTTTAATGCACATTACACTTAGTTTTGGATCTGTTAGATTTTTATACATTTTAATGTTGCTGTTTTAGCTGTTTTTATTCTGTGGTGTGTTCTTTTTTCTATTTATTTGTTCTTACATGACACTGTCTGAGCCATGCAACAACATCTAGTTTAATATATGTACTGAGGTGTGTTTATTGAATGATAATAAAGTAAGTCTAAGTCTATACATGGCCCCTGAACTTAGCATGGGTCAGATTGGAGCCTTTGTCGGGTCGGTTTTGGTTGGGCTGCTCGATTATGGAAAAAAAATCAATATCACGATTGTTTTGGTCAATATTGAAACCACGATTATTTAAACGATTCATTTTGAGTTGCACAGTGCATTTACTCAGCATTTCTCTCTCAAAAAACACTTTGTTATTGATTCTTTATGCAAAACATTCAAATTGAAAATACATTTTGGCAACAAATATGTACTTTACAGCTGTTTTGCAATGGAATGGAATGGAATGGAATGCGCATGCACGTCTCTCAGAAATTGTGTCAAGAAAAACAGAAAATAAATCGTTTCAACTTCATTATATGAGTTTTGAGATCGTTTGACATCAAAATCGTGATCAAAATTTGATCAATTGTATGTTTGTCGCCCCTGCTCTGAAGCGCTTCACCACTGAAAACCATTCCATCTGAGAGGCAGGTGTTGGTCCCTTACTTGTCGCCGGCCTCCCTCGTTGGTATGGAAACTGCAGGATTGTCATCGTGGACAATATTTACACTTGACTAATTCTGCCCTGAGATAATTGCAGTGATTAGTAATAACTGCAGCTGTGGCCTGTGACTATAATGTAAAACGACGTCCCTGCTGCGAGGACCACAGTGTCCAGCCTGATAATTCTAACCTGAACTCAGTGATTTCACTTCACTTTTTCTTGTCACATGTTATAGAGGCAGGAGATTCATGTTTTGGCCCGCTTGTCGAGAGCAGACTTTCTAATTTTGTCCGTTCACAGGCCTGGAAATGTTGTGGAATTTAATCTGTAAAGACACATTCTTGAAGAGGGGAAGTTGAGGGGTGAACGTTAACAATTTACAAGGAAAAGAGAAACATCGACACTTAAATCACCTTCATAACGTATAAAATGAACCAAATTTCCAAATATAAGAACTTAAGGTTATGACTAAAACGGACTTTTTAACCCTGTGAAATCTAAACAGCTCACAGATGGAAAACATCTACTCTTCTAAAATATTTAACCTGTACCTGTTGATCCATTAACCCTATTAATACATGTAAATAATTAATGTAAAATGCAGTTTTACATCAACATGGATTCACCAGTAAAACCCATGCAGGTTGATAAATGACAGTGGATGGAGACACTTGGTTTATGTTCAGCTAATGATCGATTTTCCTGAAAGTCACTTTTTCTTGTGATTTACATGCAATTGAGTTTGAAATAAAGTCACATTCTGAATAACTGTCTTATAGAAAAGTGGTTTAGTGGCTTTTTGCAGATTCTATCAATGTAAAATCAAGCCCTACTTCCATATACAGTTTTTCTTTTTTTTTTTTTTAAATTTACATTTTTGCTTTATTTTAGGTGATAATAACCCTAATGTTTTGACTGTATTGTAAAAAAAAACAAAAAAAAACAACAACCAACAGTTCTAACTGTAAATATAATAAGATTATTGTTCATTTAACCCACCAGTGTCCAAAAGCATCTACTGATCTAAAATGTTCACTAACTTCTGATCCATTAATCCTATCAATACATGTGAATAATTGGTGTAAAATACAGTTCTTCATCTTTTCATGGTCATCAGATATGACCCGTTTGGACGTTCAGAGGCTCCATAGTTACCATGGAAACACAGTCATCTTCTACAACATTGATTCACCAGTAAAACCCA